>VDFB02270651.1:36751184-37030119 GCA_007258455.2 Sequoia sempervirens | reverse complement strand
TTCAAGAGGTCACATATTATTAGATTCTCTATGAGATAGTAATCTTGAGGGAGAGGAGGATGCCAAAATTTGCATCTCGTAGTGGTACAACAAGTTGAGAGCCTAACAGATCTGGGGGTGGTTCAGTTAGCAGGATATCACAATAGCCATCATGACCTATTATACGGCCACATAAATCTCCATCTCACAGTGAGAATATGTAGAGATCTCTTGCGCATGATGAGTAGCCTCCTCTCGATAGAGAGGAGCATAGGGAGCAATAGACATTTGATGTACATTGATATTTTGATATTTGATTTATAGACTTGATGTAGACATGATTTCTTGTGATGTATATACATTCATCAACCTTTTGAGCCTTGTATATATGTATTTATGATGTATCACATGTGAGAGTTTATGATGTACCATAAAATTTTCATTTTTTTGATGTTATATGAGATGAGATGATCCCAATGCAGCCAATGATGTGCATGATGTTGATTTATGTTGTGCATGATGCTTTATGATTATGATTATGATATGGATGCATTTATGATTTTGCAATTAAGATTATGCTACTGATTTATGATGTAGGATGTGATGCTATGATATGGATGATATTCAGATATGATTATTTTTGTGCTTATCTAATATTTGATATGCATGATGTATGGATGTTATATGATATGATATGATGATATATGATATATGATGGATGGATGCATAGCTAATGAGTTTGTCGATGTAGGATGCATGCGATACTAATGATGTTATGGATGCAGGATGCAGGAGATCGATGTTAGCTAGAAGAATTGTTAGAGTGAAATGATAGAAGAATAGATGTTGTAGATCCAATTTGTTGAAAATTTATTTGTTATGAATGTGGATATGAATGAATGTGATTCGATATTTGATGATGTATGAAAAATGTGATGAGCATTATTTTTATTTTTAGGGAGAAACTAATGATTAGAAATCCTTATTAATGTAGAAAATAGACACGATGCACTGAGGTATGAAGAACAAGGTGGCTTTGTATTTATTGCATGGAATTTGACTCTACAAACAAGAGTATTCCTGTTCATACTTGACATACAGAAACCTTGTTAAATAATGTGTGAGAATAAAGCCATCAAAGTAAGGAGACTAATACACAAAAGGTATGAAGAACTTGATATGCACCAACCATTATGTTACTTGAGACTATCCCTACACACACAAGGAAAGTATTCACCAGGGTTGTATTACAAGAATATTGAACAAACACAACATATGAAAGCATTGAAGAATAGATCAACATAGACTATTTGTTGATGATGTCCATTGTAGGAATGATATATCTATTAAAACTCATACTAGGATGTTGATGGTACTTATGATGATGATTGATAAACAATTGATATTTAGGCCTTGGTTTTATCTGATAGTGATAAGGTTTTCTTGATTCTTTGTTTGAACATTTTAGATTTTGATAGCTGCTAGGTTTGATTTAGTTGCATTATCAAAGGATGAGGGTGATGACAAGTTTATTATGGATGGTTCGTTTATTGTGAGTAGGCGATGATAGAGATGGGATTTTAGAGATTTTTTGAATGTTTTTATGCTTTTGAGGTTATTTGAGGCTATTTTTGGTGTTTCTAAAATATTTTTATTTTTTTGGTATTTTATTATGGATGTATGTTTGTTGCAGATAGGCAATGGAAAAGATGGGATTTTTGAGATTTTTTGAATGTTTTTGTGCTTTTGAGGTTGTTTTTGGTGTTTTTGTATTTAATTTTTTTTTTGTATTTTGAAGATATTTAAACCTAGAGAGGGGGACCTAAAGGGACTGACCTAATGCCTCAAGGGATCATCAATGGTGGCATTGCCTATGTGACACAAGCAGAGGCTACATAGTTTGATTATTGGACTGGGCTATTAGCTCATACTTGGATGGTTAATAATGCTTTTGATGTTTTTGACCTTTTTATGATTTTTTTTGGATTTTCAAGGATAATTTGGATGTTTTTAATTTTTTAGGATTATATGGATGTTTTGATTTTTTGGATTATATGGATATTTTGATTTTTTCAGGATTATCTGTATGTTTTTGATTTTTCACGATTATCTGTATGTTTTGATTTTTTAGGATTATCTATATGTTTTTGATTTTTCAATTTTACACGACTTGAGATATGAACAATGATCCAATCCATCTACCAGGTTCAGGAGGATGCCTCCAGTTAGGTATATGATTACATTTATTATGGATAAATGGGATGATGTAGATGGATGATAGTGATAGTGCAGCAAGGTTAGACACTTAACAAGTGATCAATCCATGGTTGCACGTTTATTATGGTAATGGATGGATGGAATGAGATGGATGAAAGCATGATTATGATAATGGATGGATGGAATAGATATGAGCTTCAATAGATGATGGGGTGAAGATTATTCAAATGTGGCACCTTTTTTCTAGGTTTTCACCATGATACCTATCCTAGAAGTGCCACAAAAGTGGTTTTCACTTAAAGGACGATATATTTCTCTTTACTATTTTGATATTTTTCTCTTTTCTTTAGTTTTTTTTTAATTTTTTAATTTTTTTACTAGGATATTTCTGGGCTAGGTGTAATTTTTTTTAAGATGGCTACTGTTGAGAGGTTCCACCAAAGGTTCTCCTTCAATGGTAGCCAATTGATATGCGTTAGAGCCATAATTTATAGTGATCAATAAACTTAATGTAAACACAATGATCCTCCTCACTCCTAAAAAAACCCAACTTC
This sequence comes from Sequoia sempervirens, assembly GCA_007258455.2. NCBI lineage: Eukaryota > Viridiplantae > Streptophyta > Pinopsida > Cupressales > Cupressaceae > Sequoia > Sequoia sempervirens. The sequence goes on along the minus strand of VDFB02270651.1, from coordinate 37,027,369 downwards.
AATGCAAATGCATCAAAAATTTGGTACCACATCCTGGGTGACTATTTCAAACCATATAAAGATCTCTTTAACTTGTAAACCAAGTGTTCTTTTCCTTTCACAACAAAACTGTCAGGTTGTCATATATAAATCTCTTCCTCAAGATCCCCATGCAATAAAGAAGTTTCACTTAGCAATCTAATTGAATTTAACTTAGCAAGAGGAGAGAAAATTTCACCGAAATCAACCCCCTCTCTCTACGAGTAGCCCTTAGACACCAATCTAGCCTTGTACCACTCTAATCAACCATTTGATCCAAATTTATTTTTAAATAGCCACTTACAACCAATGGGCTTCCTTCCTTTGGGAAAACTCACAAGATCCCATGTATCACAACTATCTAAAGCCATCATCTCCTCTTGCATGGATTGCATCCAATACTCACTCTCTTTTGAATAAAGAGCCTCCTTGTATGATCTAGGTTCATCGTTAATACTCAACAAAGAAAATACATAACAAAAATTGGATGGGCTATACCTGTCAACTGGATTTCGTTGTCTTGTGGATCTTCTCAAGGTAGGAGTAAGGGGTTCTTTTTGTTTTTCTTCTTCTACATGCTCATCCTACACATCATCTAGACTCTTTGAACCCTCTTCTTCTTCTCCATCATCAAATCCATATGTTTGTTCTTCCACATGTGCATCTTCCTATCCAAACCAATCTATTTCTATCCATCTATCTCATATCTATCTATTTCATCTCATTCATCATACATTCCATTATGTGAAATTGATCAACAATAGTTCTATCTCATCATTATCTTCTACCATACTAACTCACAAATCATACGTGTATCATGGGGTAAAAGAAAAAACTTGTGGCGCACTTTCAACTAACTAAAAAGTTTTGAGTGAAACAGTTTCGCCCTAAATAGTTTCGGGTGAAATAGTTTCACCCAAAAATACATGGTCTATATGTGGTAGAGACAGTTTTGAGTGAAACACTTTTGGCCAAAATGGAAAAATATATTTTTCTTTGTCGATTTAAAATTTGACCCAATTTGCATGTAAGTTTTTGATTGAAATTTAGTCGAAAGGGTTTTGTTTGAAACCCTTTCACCAAAAATTGTCTATGTGTCATCCTTGTTGGTAGCCACTTCATCTTTTTTCATAAATTTATGAAAACTTCCACTTGAACATGATATTTCTTCAATCATAATGATTAAAAAAAAAACTAAAAATACCTTTTTCAGATCTCATAGTCAAGAATATAAATATATTATTTTTTGAAAGAATTAGGTGATATGATAATATGACTAAATGATTAGTGGATAAGGTCCTAGTGGTTGAATTAACGAATTAGGTGATGATTGGACAAAACAAATGATTAGGTGAAGATGCCATTTTTTAGGTTTCTACAATACCAATTGATGTTTGTATACAAGTAAACATAGAACAAAAACAAAGGACTCAAACTATGAAGTATAAGTCTTATTGCATGTTTAAATATAATATTTATATTAAGTTAAGGAGCATGCATAAATGGATAAAATGCAATAATAAATCTCACCCAAAAAACCATTTTATTGTACCAATTGTGGTAGTTCTCAATATATATTGGTGCATGAGAGATAGAATATGGTTTCTCACTTGGGAAACATTACTTTCCATTATAATTATTTTAAAATAATCTCTATGAGGAGTTATTTATAGGTTGAGAGTGTTTGGATTCAATTTTTTAGTGACAAATTTTTATTTAATCCCTTTCCTTTTGTTGCCTTTACCCTATTTTAGTCACCATTAATTATTGATCTAAGAATTTCCAAGTGGGTCCCCTCATGTGTTGGAAGTTGTAAAAATCCAAGAAAAAAACTAAGTTTTTATTGTTTTGTGTTCAAATGACTAAGTATCTTATAGAGTTTCCCTTACCTAACTACCATCTTCATGTTCCCCTAAATCTACAAAACCATAACTCCTTCCACTCACTTTTTTATTTCCCTTATACATCTTTTTAGAGTTGAACTTTCGCCCATACCCTTTACTCAAGTACTTCTTGACCATCTTTGAAGCCTCAAACCTATTTTAAATTTCTTCACATTAATTTCCCCAAGTAGCTATTCCTTGTCATCCCTAATTACCTTTCCATATTTCATCTATACCTTTCCCCATGTACCTATCATGAGGTATCTCTAACTCCCAACCCCTAAAACTCCAACATGTATCATATTTCATACTATTTACTCATCCACCTAACCCAACAATTTCCAGGTCACCATTAAAACAATGATTAGATCTTTAAAATGTTTCGAAGATATTTTCCTACCCAAAAATGTGACTCATTCTCTTCCATATGCATTTTTTAAAAGGTGGACAATGTTCTCTCCTATGGGTTTCCATTTATGTGGCAAACATTTTTGAAATTCCAAAATCTAAAGTCAATTTTTGTAGGTTGTTAGGGCATAGATTTCTCATTATAATAAATACCCTTTCATTATTTATTCTAATGGTTGATTTCTTAGCTAATTTTATTAGTTTTTTTGTTCTCCAAACATATTCTAGGGTATCAAATATTTCACTTCTAAACTGTAAATGATAGGATGCATCTTTTGAATGGTAGGAAGGGTTTGCAAAGCATTTTTATGTAGTGGTATGTTTCCATGACTATTCATATTAATTCAATGAAATATTGTACTCAATTTTGTATTTCCTCGTTACAAATTTTCTATTATGAGTGTAATGATGTTTTGATCTACATGTAATAGCATCTAATGCACTATAAAAAAAAATTGTGGTGATTCCTTCATTCCATGTGGGTCATTGTAATTTTGGTTATGGATTATTAAGTATGTACATCGTATGAAATATAGATTTTTATATGAATGTAAATATGGTTGTATTCGTGTTTTAATGGATGTGTTATCTTCCTCTTTTCTATTTATGACTTCATTGTGCAATAGAGTAGGCATCGGTCCATATTGGTTAAGGATAAAAAAATTATCATTAAAACACAATTTATCCATCATTGTTAGCTAAATGAGTATATTAGGAATCATATATGCTATTCATATAGTCATGTTTAATATTTTTTCACTTTGCCACAATGTTTGTAATGTAAAATGAAATCATTGATGAGGATTCTAACAATATTGATATCTATAGGTGCATGTGTAATTTGTTGTATTTGGCTATATTAGAGGTAGTATGTAGCTAGTTTATCTTGGTCTAGTGATAAATATAATGGTAAAGTATACATTTTGGTATAGCTACTAATTGTTATAGTCAAATTACATTTTTATTGGTTTAAAATCCTATAAAGGATACCTCTAGGAATACCCTCCTAAGTTTAAGCCTAGATAAAATTACAAGAGATATTATTCACTCTCATCAATTAACCTTAAACTATCCTTAGTGTATTAATGAGTTCACATTTTACCTTCTTGATGACACCCCCTAGCCTTGAAGGTGAAAAAATAATTTTAGGATTAGGGAGTAGTAGTTTTGGAACACAATAGAATTTTGATTGAGGATGTTTGCCTCATGTAGCCATAGTGAGGATCTAAATATCATCAAGAGTAGACCAAAATAAGGAACCAAAAAAAGAGACAAGACACAAACACTTCAACATGATCAGATAGGCATCCTGATTACACAAACACAAACATAATATATACAAAAAAAAAACTCAAAATAAAAAATAATATGTATAGGGAAGGACAACAACATGTAGTTAATGGAATGGAGGCACAAGGGATGATGATATGGCTACAAAAAATCACAACATTATATATAGATTTAACCTTGCAAGAAGACCCATGACATAAGGTCACATACAAAATACTATAATTACTTATCTATGTCAAATAAAATCTTATTGAAGGATTTCATCTCACTTGAACTAAATTTATTTTCACCACCAAACTACAAAAAGTGAATCCTTATTCCTAAATCCATCAACCTACACACATTGTCTTAGAAGTGAAGACTAACTCCAATATCAATATTCTATAGTAGGGAACCCACAAAAAATAGGTTTCATACATATTCCATGATGCATCAGTCATGTCCATGGTAGCAAGGGGTGAAACTTGAAAAACTAGGTCAACAACATATGTCCTTGTGGCATCAAGTGTGGATCAAAGCAAGTATCGACCATCTAATGTGTTTTAGATTTTCTACAACTAAATTAATCTGATTATATGAATCAAGGAAAAAATAAACTATCTCCAATTCCTATGGAAAGGATAATTTTACTTGACTACAACTCTTGTCAACTCAAGGGAGGAAATCATCATGCATTCCAAATTGGAATGTATCAAGCATAGGTACACTATGGAGTTGGGAAAAAACGTGATCCTCTACTTGGAAAATGTATTGTTGTTTAACACTATCATTACTTGTATGCTAGACTCAAAGGAAGGACTCCAACTTAGTAACATCACTAGCATCCATAGTATTAGAAGCTACAACTTCATCACAAAGGAAAGCTTTATAGTAAATAGTTTCAAGATTTGCAACAATAGGAAACCAACCTATGCCATTGTCATACATGCTAATGTAATATTCATCAACCCAGAAATCACTATCACAAGACACCTTAGGTGAAGAAACAAGTCCTTCAAATTGTCTTTGTTGGTGTAAATAGGTGTTTTACCTATCTAGCTCCTAGGAGGGAATATTTCTAGTTAGTGTTATTTGTCATTGGATATTATCTCACCTTTTGGAATTTAATGCTTGTTTCCTAAGTCATTTAATATTTTTTGGGGTAGTTATCTTATTATACAAGATTAAGACACATGTCAAGATCTTGTATAATCCTATCTCACAACTTTCCTTTATAGGCAAGACATCATATGTACATTATTATATTCAATCCAGAAATCTTGCATCCATAATCATAGCATGATATTTCTACTATTTCTCTCTCGTGGAATTTATTTTTGTCCTCCAAGTGATCTTGGGGTGTTGAGGAGTTTACCATAAAATCCTACATGGTATCAAAGCTTCAATGCTATAGAATTCTTCCCAGATCTAAGGGACCAATCTTGGTGTGAAAATTACGTTAGGTGTGAGAGGTTTCAAGGACCTCACCATTGAATCCAGGGCATCAAAGAAAGTCATTTAATTTACCTTTCATTTTATCAATTTTCATCATATTTTAAATGATCTGCAAGGGTTTGAAGGAGGGCTTTAGTTGCTATATCTTGGAGGTAGTTGATTTTTTAGAGTATTTTGGGCCAAATTTGACCCTGCCATTACATCTGAAAGACTCAAGAACCTAATGAATGACTATCAATTCATCAATTTTTGACATTTTTTTTGGGGACATCAAACAAATTTTTTGTGTAATTGATGAATTATGTATAACCATATGGATCCATACCCAGTCGTACTATATGGATCATACTCACAAGTGTTATCAATTTGTACTATTAGCAAGTTAAAGGAATATTATACATTACTACATGATATATTCTTCAACATACAATTTATGCAAGATTGGTCGATTGCCACACCATCCTTCATCATGCGTATGGTACGAAAGTATTTATTATCGGCTGGTATAAAAAATTATCAACCATAAGTTTTTTAAATAAAAAATTGGTTTATATTATCACTCACCATTGTATTGATTAAGCCTGATAACCCGTGGTCATGCGGGCTATTCTGATTAATGCTTAACAGTATGGGAGGGGCTTAGCACCCAATATGGCATGACCAGCAGCCCATTAGCCCCCAAATTCTCTGCCCCAATAGTACCGCCGTCACTAGCAGTAGGGTAATTTAAAAAAAAACTACACACCCCACGAAGGGTCATATGACAGATGGTGACCCATCCCCCCAAGGGGGCCAATTTTGTCCCCCGAGGCTCAAATCATGCATTATTTTACAAAATGCCATAACCTACAATCCAAGAGGCTATTTTTGGAAATGAGATATTGTTGGAAATCTAGCTTTGCCAATTTTTCAATGGTGTAAGTTATTTTCCAAAATTTTGTTGTTTGGTGGCATTTATTACTATTTGAAGTCAAATCTACTTTTTTTCTCTCGATCTCATAACTTTTTTTCATGATCTCTAATTTTTGTGATTCTTGCAGTGTTGGAAAGATATTAAAGAGCTCTATCATGCCATCCATGCACTTTTCCTATTTTTTACCCAAGTATATTATGATTTCAATTATTTCTCAATGGGTGTCCTGGATATTACTTGGATATTTTGACAATTATGAGAGTTTTGTTTTGATCTTTTCACTTCAATTCTATTTTAGAATGATGTTCTCTATCATGTTCCTTTATTTAGATTCCAAGCTTACTCCATATCAAGAGTGTTCTAGTGTTCCTTGGCATTAGAACTATTGTTTCTTTACCAAGATTCGAAGCATGAGTTTTTGAGTGACTCTAATATAGTTTCTAGCATAAGAATTATCTTTCCTTTTCTTTCCTTGATTAAGGATTCCAGTGTTACTCCACCAATGTGCTTCCAGTGTTTTTTTTTTTTTAGCAGGTTATCTCATTGAGGGGGGTTAGATGGTCTCTCTTTGTCTCTCTTATGGGGGGTCTTTTTCCTTGAATGGGGTTTTTTCCTCTCATTTTTTTATGGAGAGCATTATTGTATCTTTTCTCTCTTTTGGGGAGGAGTTTTGTCCCACTGGATTTTATCCCTTTCTCCATTTGTGAGAGATTGCATTTGTATTTTTACATGGGTATCTAACATGGCCTTGTAGTCATGACCCATCTTTGTGTCATTTGCATAATAGTACTCCCTAAGTTGTACTTAAGGGGGTGTTGGTGTAAATAGGCGTTTTACCTATCTAGGTCCAATTTATATGTTAAGTCCACTTAGGTCCTAGGAGGGAATATTTCTAGTTAGTGTTAATTATCACTAGATCTTATCTTATCTTTTGGCACTTAATGCTTGTGTCCTAAGTAATTTGATATTTTTTGGGGTAGTTATCTCATAATACAAGATTAAGACACATGTCAAGACCTGATCTAATCCTATCTCACAACTTTCCTTTATAAGAAAGGCATCATATATACATTTCATATTCAATCTGGCAATCTTGCATCCATAATCATAACATGATATTTCTGCCATTTCTCTCTTGTGGAAGTTTTTGTTGTCTTACATGTGATCCTAGGGTGTTGATGAGTTCACCATAAACTCCTACAATCTCTTTGTTTCAATCTCACTTTGGCAACCTATTGTTTCATATGTATTAATAAAATTAAACCTATGACACATAGATTCTTCTTCCATCATTGATGCAGTAGCATTTTCCTATGAACCAGTTGAAGAAAACTTTTCACGAGAAAGAAAATGGGTTTTGCACCAAATAAATAGACTCTCATATGTGTCCACATGATCACCACATTATAAATATTAAAAGGAAAGGTCTTCACATTGAAAATCATTTGTCACACTAACATTTTTTTAACTATTTTATCATCAATTGTAGCTACATCTAGGTCATCTTCAAGAAATAAAATATTTGTAGCTTCAACATCAAAATCAAGGGCACATGAGGGAAATACATCAAACAAAAAAAAATCTTCTCTATCCTCTATATTATCAACATGTGAACACTCTATACAGTCATTCTCAAAATTTGATCCATTTAATTGCTCATTAATACACACATATTCCTCTTTGTCAAACTGGATGTAATAAATAGCAATGCCATTTATCTCATTTTCAAATTAAATTCCATTAAATATTTCATCTTAAATCACCTAGAATAGACCTATCCTATTAAATGTAGGTGAAAATAATATCTTCATCATCTATATTGTTTTCATATGATGCCCCAACACCTTATTATACTCATCTATATACACAAAAATCATCTAACATTATACTTTCCTTGTATGATGCATCTATTTTGTTGCTACTCACATCAACATGTTCACCACCATCAACACATACATTTGAGAATGAAATTTTTTTAATGTAATCATTCCTCATATTTTCAATGGCACCAAGGCATGTATAATATTGCTATATATTTTCCAACTTAAATTCATCCTATATTAAACTCAAAGTAGCCTCATTTATTTCAAAACATATGCCAATGTAGGCATGTGTGTTAGTTCTAAAAGAATTTGGAATTTTGGAAATGGAAACAAAAAACTTGTGACTAAAATTCGTTCTTGACCTTCCTTTTTTTATGTTTTCTAATTCTTGGAAAAGCATATAAAGGTCAAAATTATTTACAAATTTATCTTAAAATGCAATCATAAGGTTGTTCCAAGAAGAAAAATAATACTCTAGAAATCCTGCATACCACTTCCATGACTTTCCACATAGAGACCTAAAATAATATCACCCAAATTTCTTCATCTTCAAACTGAAATTTCTCCATGAATTCTTGAAATGCTTCAACATATGCACCCCTTCATTAATATCATAACTATCAAATCTAAGCATCCAATTGTAGAACTTTGATACCATAGTTTTCCTTTCATAATCAAACCGAGATAGGTCTATCTTTTTGTAAATTAGATATATGAGAATGATCGGGGATTGAGGAACCTATTTTTTGTAAAAGTAGTATATATTTGGATTGTAGTAGCCTAATTAATTTTTCACTCTTTTAATCCTAGTGATCTCAGTAATTTATTACATATTCCTTTATATGGATGCATATCAATCTAGAATGGGTTTTGACAAGAGGCAAGGCTACTTGAATAGCATGAATATGTATCACAAGAATAAATATGGACGACTAATTCATTGTAGTTCCTAAGGGAAAAAATATGAGGCATCTAAAGGGACACCTAAAGGGTAATTATACCCATACCAATAAAAAATAACTAAAACACACCACCATGCAGGGGAAAATTAGGCTTTACAAATATTATGTTTCTTTACCATAAAAGAAACCATGCTTCAAAAATTAGGAAGAAAAATAATATGTGTACCTTCCATAAATAATTGTTGTAGATATGAACAAGATACAACAACAACAACAAAATTTCTAGACAACAAGTTGCCACCCCTTTCAAAAGAGGGAATTCCTAAAACATGTTGACCTCCAAGGAAAAAAAAATATAGGACCAACTCACCAACAAAGTCCTCAATTTTATTTCAACCCAATCATACTTCTACTTTGGCAACTATTTTGTTAGTGCAAGTTGAAGGGATCAAACTTTAACACATGAAAAATGTAAAAAATTACAAACATAAATAAACATCACAAATAATTAGATGTTGCAAGGGTATTCAAGATATGCATCAATTTCACACTTCACTAGAAATAGGTAATTCATCCCTAGACAAAATCCATGATGTTGGGTCTCAAAACTAGTGCTCTGTAATCCTAGAAATATATAAATTTTTACCTTCTTGATGACACCCCCTAACCTTGAAGGTTAAACAATAGTTATAGGATTATGGAGTGGAAATTTTGAGACCTAATATAGAGGATACAAGGTGGATGTATGAGATTCATTTTAAATATCAAGGGATAATGATGGTTGAGATAATTGGATGCATGAGAATCATCCAAGTGTCATTTTATGATTAGTGAACATGAGAAGGTCCACAATTCAAGGTATTTGGATTGTAGAGAGTTTTTAGATTAAGTGTAGGTACAATATTTGATGAAAGGAATTTATGGAGCCCTGTGAATGTATCAAGCCATGTACAAAGTTGACATGGCTAATGATGATTAGGATTGGTCAAGTGATACATGATGACAATAAATATTTCCTCCTTAATTGCAAATATATTGTAAATTATTTTACCTATCCACCCCATGAATCATGTTTAATTAATGTGTTATTGTGAAATTATTAATTTTTTAAAGTAAAATAAATTACATAATTTAGTTTTAATAACTATCGATTAATAGAATTTGAAACATTGACAATCTATTGTGAAATAAGTGTGTTTTTAAGTATGATGATGTGGTAAAATACTTGATGAATTTTAAAAAATTTAAGCTCTAGAAGAGATAAAACTACCCATTATTCATCAACTCTAGAGTAGAATAAACACTCAACAATTTCTAGTTACTTATGTAGAATCCTCCAATATGCCACTAGAGACCATGAACTTGATCCACTCTCCAATGTATTAATTTTAAAAGATAAATTATGGAATGTCTAAGTGTCATATAGGTAATCTAAAATATTTTCCAAAATTTGAGAATATCCTAGTAGATAAAGAGTTTAGTAAATTATGGAATATAGATAATCCCTCGAGAATTATAAAATTTTAATTTGATAATGAGGATTAATAGGAAAGATTAGATCCCTCACATGATGCAAGTAGAATTTATCATACACACCTTGTCCTAGTGTGAATGAGACCACACAATAAACATATACTATAGGGGTATTTATAGCCCAAAAAATGGGTTATCAAGGTGGTGGTTTGGGTGTAGCAAGATAGGGTGTTTGGTTGGTAACAAAGGTAGAGCCTAGAAAACATCTAGATGTGTGAGGTATTAGAGATAATGGGAAAGACCAAGGGTATAAACTTATTGGAATTATAGTTAAATTTGTCCCAACTTCAAATCCGTAGTGTGAGATATAATCACAACCACAAGGTACTTCAAATACAATATAATTTACATTGTAAAGATTCAAGTGGTACAATACAAGGTGGAGAATTTGGTTCTAGTAGTGGTAGTGGTATAGGTAGTAGTATTGGTTAGAAAGTGACACAAAAACAAAATATTTAAAAGAGGTCAATATAGATTGATGCTATAAACTAATAAGGTCATGGGAAGAGGTAAAATACTATGGAAGTTTCAAGTAATTGTATGCATGTTGTCTCCACCCCAAAGTGATTATTTCTAGAAGGTACCCATCCCATTGTTGGTGTCACTGGGATATAAGTGGATCATACTTAACATAAAAAAATTGCACCCAAAATTACAAGTAATTCTTCTCCATTCAAGCATTGGATTTTTCAACCAATCAAGGGTTTTGACTAAAAAGTTGAGCTTACTAGAAAATTACAAAGAGATAAAATAAGAAAGAAACAAATCCTAGAACCTACTACAGATTTAGAGCTTGAAACAACCAAAATATTTCTTACATATGACATATATAGGTACCATAGAGTACATATATTTTGTTCCCAAAGTTAAAAAAATAGAGGATAAGATCTTTTTATTTGACAATGAAGTAAGCACCTTATCATTGGATTTTAGAAAAAAACAGATTGATGACAAAATTATTGTATCATAAAGGAACAATAGTGTGGTATACATATCATTGTTAAAGGTAGAGAGAAATAAATAGTTTGATGAATCAAATAGTAAAGTCACAACTAGACCTAGCAAATGAGAAAGCAAGGAGGAAAGTAAAATATAATAATACTAGTGAATTAAGTAAATGGATTAAAAGATATACCTCTACATCAACGATCAATGTGAATGAACACACAGAGGTGGAATTAAAATAAATAAATAAAATTTTAGAAGAAAGTATAAAGAGCTATAATAATAAAAGAGTTAACTTATTAAAATTATAATAAATATTGATAAAATCCAATATCTTAGCAAAGAAAATGCAAGAGAAATTGACCAAAGAGAGAAAAAGTATAAAAAATAAGAAGGGAAATTAGAGGAAATGAGAAAACACAATGATCGCAATAAAAGTCTATTTCCAAACAAAAAATATTTGAATTCTATAACAAGATAATGATTCATATAAACATAATGTCTGGGTGGAAGAAATTTAGAAAATCTATTATTTGAATATTTTTTTGAATTTATGGATGGTCTATAGCTAGAGTTTTAGAAGTTCAATAAATATGTTATTGAAAGTAAAAAAGTGATGAATTGAAGAGAGGATATAAAAAAATATTTTTTTAGAAATAATCTATAAAATTAGTGATGATGAAATAACATCCAAAGGATTTCATAATTGGAGCAATGACTCAATAAATACATCATATATCATTTAGAGTTGTATGAAGATAAGTGAAGCACAAGAATTATTGAATCAATGTCAAATGATGATACTAAAGCTAAATACAAATGTAGAGGAGATAAAAAACTTGATTTGTCATCACCTTTTATCAAATCAAGCAAATATATTATGAAGGAATCTTTTAAAAGAAAGATGAATGGTAAAATGAAACAAGATAAGAACCAATTTCTTGAAAAGATAGATGAGGTAAAACTTTTTTGGGTTTGGAAGTATGTTTTGATGATATAACAAATAAAAGTTCCACTCTCAATTGTCAATTGTTACAAAATTTACTAACTTCAATTACTATGAATTACATCAAATTTTCCAAAACATGTCACACAAGATGATATGTTAGCCACATAAAATGTAGAATATAATTTACTAAATGATAATTTATTTTTTATAATTATTGCATTTATTTAAGATACAATGTTATTTTTTAAGATACAATAATATAATTTTAAGTGTTGGGATGATTTGATAGTTATAAGACACAATATTGTAATATTACATCTTCTTTGATCTCTTAATTGTGTGTTGTATATTTAATTTTTTGGATAGTAGACAACAACTAACAACAGTGGGCACCTTTATTTTATCAATATTTTGTTCATATACATTTTATGGGTGTAACATTGTAATCTAAGTATCTTCTATTGCTCTCATGAAGTTATCTTCTTATTTCTTCCCATTCCTTCTGGAATCTAAATTTGTTATATTATTTTATTAAATAGATTTATTAAAATACAAAAAAAATTCTATGGATTAATTTCTAGTGTCAGATGTTAAAATAATTAGAAATCCAAAGTTCAACCATAAAAAAATAACACATTAGACATTTTTAAGGAGCCTATTTTTTATTTATAATTACTAATTAATAGTTAACAAAATTAAATAAATTACTTGATTCCTTATGTTGGGGAATTATATTGTATTATATAATCATATAGAATGAACTCAAGATAATATGAGTTATTTTGTGAAGACCTTTACTATCATGGCAATCAACGAGTTTACCTTCTTGAGTCTAGTAGACTGTGTGATGAGCTTCTTAGTTCCATTAGAGATAAGTTACCTCTACAATGGCCTTTAAAGTTCCACTAAACAAAAAGATCTTTGCTTTAGTGGCTCTTGTACAAACACTAGTTCACTTAATAGCATTTTTTTAGTTTTAACTTGGGTGATGTGTAAAGAAAACCTTTCTTGAGTCAAGATCCATGACAAACCAATAGTGAATTCCACCATGAAATTAGAACACTTTCACATATTTTATTTGTATTGTTATATCCAACAAACTACTATAGTACTACTAGAGGGTTGGCATGAGTCCTTAACATGTGGAAACTTGCTATTACTAATCATCAAGACTAATAATTATTTTATTTTTCAAATTTAGTAAATAATTATAGTACTACTAATGAGTATACTAATTTTAACATTGTCATGTCAACATGTGATAATTGTATGGTGAGCTTGTTAAGCTATGGAGTATGTTCAAGTACAAATATTACTAAAATATTGTTACAAGAATTGGTAGTTATCAAATAAACACTATAAGTACAAGTTAAACTTGAAAAAAACTTTAAAATTTAGATTCTAAAATGAAACATTGAAAAATAATAATATGTTAATTCTTAAATGCAAAAATGTGTATCACCAATAGATAAATAAAATATTATCAATAATAATATGGAATATGAAATACACTATTAATACCTATTAAATATTTTCTAATATCCAAATCGTCTTTTGACTATAAGAGTCATTGTGATCTTGGTCTTCATTTTATTTTATCCACTTACTTTCACTTAAGTACATCTCATCAATGTCACTAAATATGTTTAATTTTACTGTATTGGATGTGATAGTATTGTTTGAAGTACTGCATAACTCTTTTTCCACATGTGGACCTCCTAGTTTTTAATTCACTTTTTAAAGTGTAACCCTAGATATCATATATAGTTGTACACATTGTTGAAAATTTTTCTAAGTTCTTGTCAAGTTTTATTTCTTATCTTTGATTTCAAGGATTCCAATGCATTAAATAATCTCTCACCCTCCATCAACCCTAATATCATGGTTTGGCATAGATTAGTAAGTTTTAAAAAAATTGATATTAAATCACATAATATTTTTCTCTAACTTAAGGTTTTCCAAATATTTTTTAACAATCCATCTTGGAAGGGACTCTCTATCAATTTCAATTATTCCATTATTAATGTTGTGAATTGGGTTGATTACTCGATAATCTTAAATTTATTTATAATTCTTCGTAAATGTTATCGATTTAATTCTAATTTTCTAAATAAATATTTGAAAAAAATACTTATCTTGTTATGAAAATAAAATAATTGAGAATTATTATATTATTGAGGATACCCAAAAATATAGATTCAAGTAGTTCATCTCAAGAGAATCACTCTCTAATCTCTAAGGAAATAGATCTTCTAATATCCTTTAAATTTGTACTTATATATTTAACAATATTGTTAAAATATTCCCTCGCAACAAATTCTTGTTTGGTAGTGCACCCAAGATTAAAAAAATAGTGCATCGATATCTCATCTCCTCATGCTAAGCCATATAAATCTCAACTTGCATTGAATTGCAAAATATTTGTAGTATTGCCCATATTTGACATTAAGTGTTAACTATTAAATTTTAGACTTATGAATGATTTATTTCATAGATAGATTATCAATATTCATGCATACCAATTTATTTAGCTTTGTATATTTTGAAATATGCATACTTATCTCTTGAATATTTTCATAAGAATGTTCATTTCCTCCACTATTATAATATTTTCTTGAGGTATTCCCTTGTTCTTAATAGATGGTAAAAATATAGATGTTGTAGGTTAATATACTAGTGTTGCTCTAAATACATTACAAAAGTATGACATTGTTTTTTGTATTTTGAAAAACATTCTTTACCACTTCCAAGAAACTAGATCTTGCTCAACATCTCTCATGACTAGAAATGGTAAAAAAAAGAGTCAATATATTTAAGATCGCCGTCAAAGACTTAATACTAATATTTTTTATATCATTAGTAACAATGAAACTAGAAAAACAAAATCAATAAATATAATCACTAACTCACTAATTCCTATGGTTGTTTATGGCTCACTAAATATAGAAGTATAGGTATGAAGTGGACATTGAACACAAAAGAAACTAAAGCAAAGAGTCCAAAACAAAATTATTGAAATAATATCAAGGTTCAAGAATTGATTTAGTTTAAATCAAGAGCATAAGAAAATATATAAAAGAATAAATCATTTAATTATATTTATAAAAAATCAATTTTAGTGAAACTTTCATAATTATAAAATGGTGGATTAAAAAGTGGTGAACCTTGCTTAATTGTAAAATAGTTGATATAAATGTTGGATGATTGAGACAATAATCTAAAACAGATGTGGTGATTTCAAGGTGACATGGACCCAAAAAATAACATGAATTTATAATGGTATTCATAAAATTAATTCTCATATAGGGCATAATTTTGATTGAATTGAAAAATATGTCAACTAATTGAAATATGCTTTTGAAACTATAAGTGGTTCTCCATTACAAACACAGTCTATTATGGAAAAAATATTACAATATAAATTTTTCTAATAAATTTCATAGTGATCTAAGACAAATTGGATTAATCATAAATTCTTGATAATTTGGGCCCTTAACCATTTTATTATTTTTTTCAAAATTAATTTGGCCTATATAGGCTATTCACCAATTGACAAAGATTCACCACTAAAAATAATTTCTAGTTGTGAATATCAAATAGAGACTAATTTATACTGTATATTAAACATTACTTGTGAAATAAATGAAACTATAACACACTTATGAAATGGTTGATGATATACTACATTATAATTTTATATTTCAAAATATACAATAAATACTAATTTTTAATTCCATTATAGAATTAATAAGCAATTATATGTTGAAATATTAAATATATTATAGATCTAAATCAAAAAAATTTGTAACAAAAAAAATCACACTACCTCACTGATAATAACCATATATATACATATAAAATGACAATGAGTGTACTCATGGGAGGTGATAGACTATGCACCTTACGGATCATACTCTCCTCCAATGCATATATGATAACACTTATAGTAGAAGTAGAGAGTATTTGCACTAGACCTAGATGGCTTTGCCACATTTACATCCTCTAAATTATGAGACTTGTATAGCACAATCATTAGTCAATAAATCTAATATAGCAAGGGAATGCACTCAACTCAGTAGATAATATCCTCCCTTATCAAGTGACTTATTGATTATGAAATGCTATAATTATCATCTAAAAAAACCAAGATGTAATCTTCTTTAATGGTACTGGTATTGTATGTATGGCTAAATATTTCCAGGGTTTAAGCTAGACAATTGTGTATAGTAAGAAAATCAACTTTGCAATCATAAAGAAATATATGCTATGGAATTAAATTAAACAAGAATTGTACAACAATTATTATAGATTTATGGTTGATGCTTAAAATTTATTAGTCATATTAATAGTGACAAACTACTTATATAAAGTAAATCTGGTTAATATTGTTAAATGATTAAACTTAACAAAATTAAAATGGATCAACAGTTTAACTCAAGTGGGCCCTTGCTTGGGGTTAACTACACTACTCTTCTACTTCATAGAGTATTAACTAAATCAAATACTTTTATAATTCACCACACAATATCATCTGATATGGAAAAGATGTCTTGAATTATTTTCTCAAGCAAACAATACAACTTGCTAGAAAAAAATTATATGAATAATGTAAAACCTATAGAATATATAGATTAAATCTAATTACCTCAAGTTTATTGGAATCTTAACAACTTATGATACATTTTTAAATCTCTTCTTTTGAAACAAGAGGAGGATTACCTTATTCTAGCAATGAAAATATAAATAAAAAACTAGCTGCAATTAAGCTTAAGGAAGAGCACTCCGAATACAACACTTTAACTATTGTATGGAAGGATAATTTTTTGAAAGGCATGAAGATAAGTACTATAACTCATTCAATCCTTGCTTGATTTTTGATAAATGATCACTATCATGTTTGCTACTATTTATACTTTGTTATAGTTCCTCCCTATCATACATAGAAGTTATCATTATTGATTGGCTATTAGTGGTTGAGATCGTTGTTTATGAGTACTCATTCATTTGGCTACAAGAACTCACTACTTTACCTACATGCACTCACTTCTTTGGTTGTAGGAAAAATGTACAACTTTGGCTATGAGTTGTCTTGTTGCGTGTAGAGTTAGCTCCAAAAAAATTTTACACTAAGATAATTATAAACAACATAATATGCTATCATATCTTGAAAATAATTGAATTAACACATAAATATTTACCAAAATGCCATACATATAATTCGGTGCTTCTACTCAAATATTAATAAAAATTTAAGTAGAGGATAACAATGTCTAGGAAATTTCTTTGAAATGGAGAATAAGAATAGTAAACAAGGACAATTATGGAACCCATAACGAGTTCACCATCATTAGTCAATAAATCTGATGTAATAGGGTGTGCACTCAACTCAATAGATATTATCATTCCTTATCAAATGACTTACTGATTATGATATGCTATATTTATGATGTTGAATTCGGGGATGTAATCTTCTTGAATTGTATTGGTATTATGTGTGTGGCTAAATATTTATGGGGTTTAACCTAGACAATTGCATATAGTAAGAAAATAAAATTTGCAATCACAAATAAATCTATTTTATGAGATTTAATAAAAAATAATTATACAATAATTGTTATAGATTTATGGTTGGTGCTACAAGCTAACAATAATTGTATTAATAGAAAAAAACTACTTGCAAAAAGTAAATCTAGTTAATATTTCTAAATGATCAAATTTAATATAACTAAAATGGAGCAACAGTTTACCTCAAGTGGTCCCTTTCTTTGGGTTAACTACATCGCTCTTATACTTCATAGAGTATTAAATAAACCAAATGCTTCTATAATTCATCACACAATATCAACTCATATGGAAAGTTGTACTAAATTATTTTCTCAAATAAATAATAACTTTTTAGAAAATTATTTGTGTATCAATATGTAAAATCTACATAATATATAGATCGACTCTAACTACTTCAAGCTTATTGGACTAATAACAACTTATGCCACACTTATCAACTCACTTCCTATGAAATAGGAGTATGAGTGTCTTATTCTAGCAATGAAAATACAAATAGAAGACCAACTACAATTAATCTTAAGGAAGAACAGTCCTTATGCAACACTTCAATTACTGCATGGAAGGACAACTTTGTTGAAGGCATTAATATGAGTGGCGTAACTCATATAATCCTCACTTGATTATTTCTAAAGGATCATTGTCATGTCTTCCATTGTTTCTACATTTTTGGATTTCCTCGCTATTGTGCATAGAAGAAGTTATCATTGTTGGTTGGCTATCAATGGTTGAGATCATTGACTATAAGTACTTGTTCCTTTGGTTGCATGCACTCACTCCTTTGGCTGCATGCACTCACTCCTTTGGCTACAAGCAAAATAAAACTTTAGCTACAAGTTGTCTTGTTTCATGTAGAGTTAGCTCCAAAATGTTTCTACTCTAAGATCATTATAACAACATAATATTCTATCATATCTTGAAAATAATTGACATGACGAGGGAGCAAACCCGAGACACCGAAAATGATGCCAACAACCAAAGAACTTTTATTATTATTTAGAATGGAACTTCTTACATGCAGAGGATCACAAATCCTCCAGCTCTGCAATACATGCAAATTACAGAAATTACAGAAAATTACAAAAGACCCCCTTTTGCAGCATGCAAACTCTTTTCCCCAAAAAACTACCAAAAATCAGAAACCTCACCCATAAATAGAGCTCCTTTCTAATTTGGAACTAAAACAACATTCAAATTTGAGTTTTGGCAGTTTGGCGCCCAAATTACAATTTGAAATTCACATTTGAATTCACATTCGAAAATTAGCACATTTCTAAAAATGCACCAACTTCCGGAAGCCATAACTTTTAATCTGATCGTCAGATATTCAATGATAATACCTTTTCGGAAAGCTCTCAAAAAGATGATGTGGCACAAAGTAAGGCCTTTGGCCAATACTTTGGGCTTTTTGCAAATTTTCGGGCCCATTTGGGGCCTCTAAGGGCCTCAAATTTGGCTTTGAATATTTTAATAGCTAAAGGGGTATCCATAAATGCAAAAACATCTAAGAAATAACCAACAGAAAATTAAAATCTTTTTTTTTTTGGGTGATGTAGGATTGCCTTCACACCACTGGATGCTCATGCATCAGACACCCAGGGTAATTTGACAAGTGACCTCGTCACGTCTCAGATGGTTGAGGAAAACCCAAATGGTCAACCTCTGCCTTAGACAGCCAGGATGAATCTTCCACGGGCCTTCCTCTCCACTTCACCAGATATTCTTCATACTGCCTGTTTCTGGTACTCCTTCCCACACGACTATCTAGGATTGCTTCAATCTCCTCCTTCTTTGAAGTAGGTGTGGGAATGTTACACTATTCTATTGCTGGACCATTCTTTGTGCCACCTTCATGATACTCTGTCAAATCTGCAATGTTGAACACAGGGGAAATGTTGACTCCATCCGGCAACTCTACCTCATATGTGTTCCCTGAATCATGCCTCTTCAAAATTTTACAGGGACCGAACTTCTTCATCTTCAATTTATTATAGGTTCCCACTGGAAACCTTTCTTTCGTCAAGTGGACCATCACTTCATCACCAATTTGAAACTCCTTATACCTCCTCTTTTGACATGCCTTAGTCTTATACTGCATATTCATCTTGTTAATATATTCTCTTACCTTCTCATGTATATTCTTGATGTGCTCTACAAAGTCTTCAGCTTCAACACTTGTCTTCTTCTCTTGGTCCATCTTTCTCAATTCTGGAGCGGTCCTGAGACTGCCTCCATACACAATCTTGAATGGTGATCTACCAGTGCTTCTGTTGACAGAATTGTTGTAAGAAAATTATGCCTGGGGAAGATCAAGTCCCATCCCTTGGGGTTTATCTCCTACCAAGCATCTCAGTAGGTTACCCAGACTTCTATTCACAACCTTAGTCTACCCATCAGTTTGTGGATGGTGTGCAGAACTGAACTTCAACTCTGTTTTCAACTTCTTCCACAAGGTCCTCTAAAAGTACCCAACAATTTTTGTGTCACGATATGAGACTATACTCTTTGGCAAACCATGTAGCCTCACCACCTCTCTGAAGAACAAGTCAGCAATGTGGACTGCATCATGGGTCTTCTGGCATGGGATGAAATGTGCCATCTTTGAAAACTGTCAACTACCACAAATACTGAATCATTCCCTCTCTGCGTCCTTGGCAAACCAAGAACAAAGTCCATACTTATATCCTCCCACAACCTCTCTGGTACAGATAAGGGCTGATACAACCTAGTATTCTAGCTCACTCCTTTAGCCATCTGACATACCCTACAACTCTGTACAAACTTCTTCACATCTTGTGATAACTGAGGCCAATAATAATGCTCACTGATAATGGAAATGGTCTTATCCCAACCAAAATGTCCTGCCATTCCTCCATTGTGCTTCTCCTTTATCGGGTTCTCCCTCATGGAACTCCTCGGAATACACAATTGGATTCCCTTAAACAACATGCCATCCTGGACTATGAAATCCAGCCACTTCGTCCTGCCAACTGTAACAGGCTCCTTGCAAGCTTTCCAAGCCTCTACAAAATTAGGATCTTCAGGGTACAATTTCTTGAGTTCATTGAACCCAACCACTTCAATCTGCATCTCTGTCAACAATATTTGCCTCCTACTTAAGGCATCTGCAACCCTATTCGACTTGCCACTCCTATGCTTTAAAACAAAGGTATAACTCTGCAAAAATTCTACCCATTTCATATGCCTCTGATTTAATTTTCCCTGACTACTCAGGTTTTTTAATGCTTGATGATCAGTATACAAAACAAATTCCTTCGGCAACAGACAATGTCTCCATTTCTTTAATGCTTGAACTATTGCATAAAATTCCTGATCATATACAAAGTACTTTCTCTTTGCATCATTTAACTTTTCACTGAAATAGGCAATGGGCTTACCTTCTTGACTCATCACTGCTCCAATGGCACAACCACTAGCATCACAATCCACCTAACACACCTTATTGAAATCTGGGAGGGCTAAAACTGGTTGCTCTATCACCTTTTGCTTCAATAGATCAAAACTCTTCATTGCTCTAGTGCTCCACTTGAACTCTTTTCTATCCCCTCTCATTGTTTCAGTTAGGGGTGCACAAATACTATTGAAGTTTCTAATGAACTTTCTATAAAAGCTAGCCAAACCATGGAAAGATCTCACCTCAGTAGCAGTTCTTGGGGAAGGCCATTCTAGAATAGCCTTCACCTTCTCTGGGTCCATCTTGAGACCTTCTGTCGTGACAACAAACCCCAAGTACACTAACTCCTTCACAAAACTACAATTCTTCAGATTAATCAACAATTTCTCTTCTCTCAACTTTTCAAAGACTCTACGAATATGCATCAAATTCTCACCCAGGGACTTACTGAATATTAAAATATCATCTAAAATAACAAAATTCCCCAGAAACTCTTTCAATACCTTGTTCATGAGCCGCATGAATGTGCTTGATGCATTGGTTATCCCAAAGGGCATGACTAACCACTCATACAGGCCCTCCTTGGTCGTGAAGGTAGTCTTCCATTCATCACCCTCTCGAATCCGGATCTGGTGATATCTTCTCTTCAGATCAATCTTCGTGAAGTACTGTGCTCCACTCAAATAGTCCATCAGGTCATCCATCCTTGGCAGGGGAAATATGTACTTGATTGTTATCTTATTTATGGCCCGAGAGTCTGTACACATCCTCCACTCCCCATCCTTCTTCGGTGCTAGTACTGCAGGTACTACACATGGGCTCAGAATCTCTTGAATCAAACCCTTTCTCAACAAATCTTGAACCTGTCTGTTCAACTCCTCATTTTTTGTAGAAGTCATTCTGTGAGCTGGCTTATTTGGCAAACTGGCTCTAGGGATCAAGTCAATCTGATGATTGATCTTCCTCGCTGGTGGTAAACCCTCAGGTGCATTATCAGAAATAATCTCCTGAAACTCATCCAATAGTCCAAAAAATTCTACTGGCACCTTCTCACTATCTTATCCATTCTAGGAATCAATGCATAACACATACGCTCATGCTTCATGCCTTCTAAAAATTTCCTTCCATCGACAAAATAAATTCTAGCACTATTGTATACCTTTTCTTCGTCCTTCTTCAAGAGTTTCAACTTATAGCGGACTCCATCCTTCATTAAGGAATAAGTGTTAGCATGGCCATCATGTACAACACACCTATCGAACTACCACGACCTCCCCAACAACATGTGACACGCATCCATGGGGATGATATCATAGAGTACCTCATCATGATAGCTTTCGATCTTGAACTTCACCAGGCACTGCTCATTGACTAGAACTTTGTGGTCTTTCTACAACCAGGCAATCCGATATGGATGTGGATGCCTTTCCCTTTTCAGCTTCAACTTCGTAACCATCTCTTTTGACACCAGATTATCGGTGCTCCCACTGTCAATAATGACATCACAACATTTGTCTTCACACTTGCACCTTGTGCAAAATAGATTCTTCCTCTATTCTGGTTCCTTCTCTTCAGTCACTAGGGCTCTTCTAACCACTAGGGATTCTCCCCTTTCCGCATCATCTGAATGCTCGGATTGAGCCTCCTCATCTGCATGTGCAACCCTTCCATGACCTTCTGGCCTTCTATTTGTCCTTCCTTGGTGTTGTGGACATTCATAGGCTCGATGCCCTTCTTCACCGCAATAGAAACAAGTTCCTCTGAAACCACCTCTTCTGGGTCCTGGCCCAGATCTTCCTCGTCCTCTACCTCTTTGATCACCACTGTTTTGATCACAAGGGCGGTAGAAGTTATCATTCTTTTGGCTTCGACTGGTACCCACATCTTCATTTTTCCTTTCATCCTCATTTTGACTTCTAGAAGATCTTCCACTACCCCTTCTGCTTTGACCTCCTCATCCTTTTTGCTTGCTATCAAATCTTTTGTTTAGTTTCTCCTCAACTTTCAGAGAAAACTGGTATGAATGCTCGGTCGTAACCCATTAAGATAACGGGCTACCTTCTCCTTGTTGGCCTCTGCATGGCCTGTTCTAATGATCATCTTATGAAAATATTATGTGTATTCTTTCACAGATCTACTTCCTTGCTTCAACCCTTGCAATTTCTTCAGCAGATCTAACTCATAGTCCACTGGTATGAACTGCTTCTTCAGTTTCTCCACCATGTGATCCCAACTGCTGATCTTTCCTTTTCCTCTTCGATTTCTCTCTAACTGGACCTCTTTCCACCAAATATTGGCATGGCCCTTCAGCTTCATTTTTACAAACTTAACCCAATCTGGGTCCTCTACTTCTTCATACTCAAAATACTCTTCTAGCTCGTTGATCCAGTCGATCAACTCTTCCGGGTTCAAACTTCCGGAATAACTGGGGACTTCTATTCTAGGTCTTTTTCCTATCTTCGAAATGGCCTTTATCAGCCGCATCTGATCTTGATCAATTGCTTCTTCTTCCTCTTCAATGTCTGAATCTTCCACCTCTTCTTCATCCTCGCTTTCTCCTCTCCTTCCTGGGTTTAACCCTCTTCTCATTTGTTCCTGCAATGCATCAATTTATCTCTGGAGGGCTCTAAAACCCTCAACCGCCAATGGATCTCTTCCACCAACATTTTGCTACCTCTGCCACCTTTGGCACCACGACGCCTACCAGGAATCACTCTTGGAGACATCTTGAATATCTCAAACCCAAAACTATGGTCCTGGTGCAAACTACCTCACGATCAGCGATCTGTCCACACGCTCAAGAAAACCTGCTCTGATACCACTTGACAAGGGAGCAAACCCGAGACACCGAAAATGATGCCAACAATCAAAGAACTTTTATTATTGTTTAGAATGGAACTTGTTACATGTAGAGGATCACAAATCCTCTAGCTCTGCAATACATACAAATTACATAAATTACAAAAAATTACAAAAGACCCCTTTCACAGCATGCAAACTCTTTTCCCCAAAAAGCTACCAAAAATCAAAAATCTCGCCCATAAATAGAGCTCCTTTCCAATTTGGAGCCAAAACAACATTCAAATTTGAGTTTTGGTAGTTTGGCGCCCAAATTACAATTTGAAATTCACATTTGAACTCACATTCAAAAATTAGCACATTTCTAAAAATGCACCAACTTCCGAAAGCCATAACTTTTAATCCGATCGTCATATTTTCAATGATAATACCTTTTCGGAAAGCTCTCGAAAAGACGATGTGGCACAAAGTAGGGCCTATGGCCAATACTTTGAGATTTTCGCAAATTTTTGGGCCCATCTGGGGCCTCTAAAGGTCTCAAATTTGGCTTTGAATATTTTAATAGTTAAAGGGGTATCCAAAAATGCAAAAACATCTAAGAAACAACCAACAAAAAATTAAAATCTTTTTTTTTTTTTGGGTGATGTAGGATTGCCCTCACACCACTAGATTCTCCTGCATCATGACAACACATGAAGATTTACCAAAATATCATACATCTAATTTATTTCTTTTAATCAAATATTAATATAAGTTCTTAAGCATAGATAGCAATATCTTTTGGAAATATCTATGAAAAAGGAAAATAGAATAGTAAACAATCAAAATTATGGACCCATCAAGACTAAGATGTTTAACATGTCATGCTCTATAAGATTGTCCATGAGATTAGAAATGACATGGACGGTCTACACATCCATAGTCTCCTTGATGACTAATGGAATTGTTAAATGATGAATACATTTTTAGGCTAATGGTATTAGTAGATGATTGATTGGTAATTTTTTCCTCTATCCTAAAACTCCTTAGTACCAAAATAATTAAATTTTTCATGAATTACAAGTTCATAATAAAAATAGGGGTGCCTCATTATCGTTACAAGGAGGTTGGTTGAAGACCATCCACCACATATCCCAAAAATCACTCTTAATATCATTATAATTGCATCAATGTATATGATATCTCTTACAATTTGGTGCAAATGGTATGTATGCATACAAAATAAATAAATTAAATAGCATTAAAATTAAACCAATGAAACACTCAAAACTTTCACATGCAAAACTAAAATCAAGCATATTGTAAAACCTTTCTCGTTTTGGGATGTGGGTGGTCAATTCACTAGAATAACCATAGTATTCTCTAGAAATCAAACTAATAGAGTTTGGATATGAAATTGAATGCTTATGAATGATGAGAAATAGGTTTGAATTATATATTTGCAAGAGAATCAAATGAATGGCTAGGATTCAATTTGGAGTCTTATATTTGATCCATAATTTGGAAAATTGATGAGAAGATATGGTAAGCATGGAAGAGTTGAGGATTATTTCAATTTTTAATTAAAATAATTATTATTGTTGAAATCAAACTTATTGGGGAGATAACATATTTGATTAATGAGTTAACTATCTACATGGTGGAGTTAACTAAGTGCATGAGAGAAATAGGGGGAGTTGACTATTTGCATGAAATAGTTTACTAATTGCATGAATGAGTGAAGTGGATTTGATTGAAGAGTGGAACTGTGAGGCCTACCCCTATGATACACCTAGTATTTAGACTATTTTGAGTTGTGGTTATCGATTATGTTTAGAGATACTCTTGATGACATGATACTTAGACATTTGAGTTCTTATGATGATTTGACTATGGTATTTAGACATTTGAGTTCTTATGATGATTTGATTATGATGCTACATGCTTAGTTAGATGACTATGATAGTTGACCTGAATTTATGCTAGTTATTGTGGTTGTTCAATTTGAATTTTGAAATGATGAACAAATGAAATATGTGTTGTGAATAAACCATGTTATAATTTGATGAAATTGAAAATTAAGGTAAAAAGAACTAGATATGATAGGTGATTAGTGATTTTTCCAGTTATGATATGAGATATATATATATATATGCTATGTGAAGTTGTGAAACTTGTGTATATGAAATGGTGTTCAATTGTTTTGATATATGATTTATTTGGGTGGAAACTTGTGTATATGAAATAGTGATTCAATTTTATGATTTATTTGGATGTAAACTTGTGTATATGAAATAGTGATTCAATTCTATGATTTATTTGAATGGAAACTTGTGTATATGAAGTGGTGATTTGATTTTTTTGATACATGATTTATTGGATGGATTAACGTGTGCATCAAGTGTGCAGGTACACTTTCCATGGCCAATGGAAATTGGAGGTGACCTTTGGGAACCCTGAGTGAATTTACCAATGAAGCTGAGCTATAGTCCATATGGAGGGACTATAGTTCCATTACGTAATGTAATTTTTTGGTGATGTTATTTGTGAATGTTTGTAAATTGGTTTTAATTTCCATGTCAATCCATTTAAGTGGTGAGCTTTCCACCCAAGTGGACAAACTCGGATTTGATCTTTAGGGCACTTTTTGGGGGTTGAAAAGTTAAGTTTTTTTAAGTGTTTTTATTGATTTAAGGTCCCTAATTCAAGTACCTATGGGTTAGGTACCTTTTCAGCTTAAAATTTTGAGTTAGTTTCATGATTGGGCACCATTTTCAAGGCCTTAAAGAGGTTTGACGAAAATAAGGTTTTGAAAAGTGGAACGAAGACTAGTCTCTTTCCACTCCCACTTCTCTATGTTGTCTTGGATGTCCCCCAAGTTCTCACACATATGAGAGCACACATGGGTGAATGTGCTTGGGAGGGTGAATGGGTGAGTGACAAGTGTCACTTCCCCATTCAAAAGAAATTCAAACTTGAATTCTATAAGAAAAACTAAGAACAAGGGTTTTGGGGGTTTTCTTTTGGCATTCTTGTTTTTGGAGGTTGTATTTTTTTGGGGGGCTCTTGGATTTGGTTTGAGAGATTGGAGAGCAAGCTTGGAGGTAGAGGATTTGGGATCATTCCCTTCATACCCTTCCTCATCTTGGATTAAGGTAGGCTCAGCACACACTTTTTCTTCTTGTGTTTTAATTTTGTAAGTTATGTACATGTATTTGTGTGTTTTGAAATGCTTCCCTTAATTTTTTGGTTTTGTGTATGTTGTTGGGGAAAAAAGGTTGTAATGGGATAGGCTCACCCAAATTTGGGAAGAGCATCTCAAGTTGGGGATGAATGGAGTAGGAACCTCCATGGGGAAATGTCATTCCTCCTTAGAAGGGAGAGGTTAGAAAAGGGGTATGAGTACCCATGTGTTTTGTGAAATGTAAAGGGTGGTTTGGGTGGATAAAGAAATGTGAAGGAAGGGTTGGTAATGAAGGGTTGAAACTTGTGATGGTTACCCATGGTGTTTATTTTTGAGACCCCAAAATGGAGTGCGTAGTCCACCCTCCATTCCCTGTATTGGGTTCATAATGAACTCTTTGTTATGTGAAAATTCCCTTAGGTGGGTGTGTATAATGTATGTGTTGTGTGTTAAAGGTATTTGGCTTGCATAAATGTAACTGGTTCCCAAGGTGCCTCCTAGCTCGGGGGTGGTTGGTTTTTCCAACCAAAGGTTGGGAGGTGAGCTCCCCATTGGCCTCTAGAGAAAAATTTGTGTGTATTTTTGCAGATTTGAAGAAGCTAAAGATTTATTGGAATAGCTATGTTTCTTGTGGATAAATATGGTGTTATTATGTCAAAGTAAATATGCCCTTTTGAAGTTGAATGCCATAGCATTGGAAGACTATTGTTAAGTGTCTATATGTAAACCACCTTGGTGGAGTATTGGGTTTTATATGGGTTTAATAAGAAAGAAAAGAAAGAGAATCTCATGTCTTGTATGTTGAAGACAATCTGGTTATGTATACTGCAAATGAATATTTTGTACGTGTGAGAAGATAAAACTTTCCTTGCTGTATGAAAGAAAGAAATGTATATGTGATTTTTGAGAGAGCAACTTTTATAATATTTTGAAAGTAGAAAAGAAAATAAATACTTACATTTTATGGTTAGAGGAGAAATACGCTATTTTGTTGAAAAGTTTCATATATATGACTTTTGGCTTTAGAGAAAAATGTGTGTTTTACATCAAGTACTCATTCATTATGAACATGACCATAATATAAATTTGTTATTCTACCTTTGAAGTAAAATGCGAGTTATATTGCAAGTATTTATTCATTTTGAATCTATTGAAAATAAAGAAATATAAACATCATTCTGTTCATTTTTTTTTAGTTTAAGAAAAAATAATAATAATAATATTCTATTCAAACCATACATAAACATCATTCTATTTCGTTTGTTTTTTTTTTGTTTCTTTCTGACTGTGCTGATTTTATTACCTCCCACTAAACATCCAATATAGTGCAACAGGATAAAGACAATATTGGAAAGATTAAACCCCATCATACTTCAATCACGATATACAAATAGGAAGGGAATAGTAGTCTTCTATGCACATAAATGTTATACTCCATGCCCCTCGTATGTTGACTCTCTGTGAAGGTTCTAAAACAATAGACGTTATTATTAGTTGAAGCGGTATTTTCTTTATAAAAAGGAAAGTCATTGATTTTTGTTGAGTTAGATGAATCCATGAGTCTGTCTGTGATAGCATAACACATAAAATAATCCAATATCAGTGACAAAAACAAAATGACAGAGGTTATAAAACAGTAGCTCCTAAGGAGTTTTCAAGATTTTAGACTATTAGTTTAATTCAGTATATCGAACCCAGTATATACCTTGTATGATGTGAAACATTCAGTGGGGATAGGGGCCATCCTCATGCTGAAACCTTGCTAATACATTCATCCTTAAGCTTAGCATAGTCAATGCATCATTTCATTTACTATCTCTGATTTAGGACTTTGCAGTTTTAGATTTCCCCAGATTTAGTATTGTAAAAGGATTACCTTAACCAAAGGAAAATAAATAAATAAATATGTACAAAAATTTTAAAAGCTTCATTTAGAAAAATATATATATAGACCTATACACATATCAACTTACGTTATGCATCATCTCCCCCCTTCACAACAAAGCAACGAAAAAAGTGATCCAGCCTCCAATCTTACGCGTAAGCTGGGATACTACCTGTCGTTGCATCTCCCCCTTCGACCTTCACTCAGTTGGCTTGGCTGTCGCCGCCTCTGCACAGTAAGAGAGTGTGAGAGATAATTCAAGAGAACACATCTTAGGGTTGCAACTTTTAACTTCCACTTTCCTTATATCTTTTTGCAAGCGGAAATACTACTATACTAGGGTTTTCATAATGTGGCCGATTAGGGTAGAATGGGAGAAAGATATCCAATAATATCCTTCTGATTTATACATTGACGTGGCGCTCATCGTTTGAAATGGACGCCAAAATAAATTAAACTTGTTTAGACTCACCTTTCCTCGGTTGTGCTTTACACTAAAAATAAACATATGCTTAATCGCTTTCCCATATTCATTGCCACGTCCCCCAAATCTTGGACACGGTTTTGTGTTGAATATGCGTGCATATTTCACTATGTGGAAGAAGGGAAATAGGGCTATCAAATCGGATATGCTACTATAAAGTGTTTCCCTTAGATAAAGACAAAATTATTAATATGCATTCTTAAGAATAATTAGCATGTATAGTCTTTCATTTTATTGTTTGAAAATAAAACATTTGAGTAAATCTTAAAAGAATGATATGCCAAAGTTAAGAAGTGGGTTACGTGGCTTAAAAAAAAAAAGTAAGCATAGTATCATTTAAATAAATAATAATAATGTATTGCTTAACATTCTAAAAATTTCTAAAACCATAGCATTTAGGATTATCCACGTGGCTCTCAAACTTTAAGATATCCTTAATAAAGAGATAGAGAATATACCCCACACTTTAGATAAAATAAAAACATATTACATTAAAATAAGAGTTTGTAAAAAAGTAAAGTTTAAGTATTTGATTTGGCATTTATTCATATCCTCTCAAATAAATAAAAAGAATATTCTCTCCCTTACTTTAAGAGATCTTTTAAACTAAATATTTACATATATGAAATAAATTATTAATTGTAAAAGTTAGTCACTATTGTTATTTTAAATTATTATTTTTATACTTAGAGTAAGTATATATATATAAAGTTAGTTATTATATATATATATATATATATATATATATATATATAAAATATAAGTGGATAAGGGAACTCAAGAAAATAGATGACATTTAAATAAATAAATAAAACTATGATAATTTATCTTACTCCTTGGGTTTAGCAGAATGTTAGCATCAATAATCATCTTTTTGGTAAACTTGAGGGTGTCCAGAAAATTCGATAATAATGATGGTGGAAATATTAGGAGTAGTACTAGTACAATGTCAAGCGATGCTATGGTTAATGATTGAGCCATTATGAGTTACAAATTGGATATTGGAATCTTAATTCCCATGATAATTATTAGCATAAATATATGGTTAGCCATAGATTTATTTATTAACATTGATACT
Organism: Sequoia sempervirens; assembly: GCA_007258455.2. Taxonomy (NCBI): domain Eukaryota; kingdom Viridiplantae; phylum Streptophyta; class Pinopsida; order Cupressales; family Cupressaceae; genus Sequoia; species Sequoia sempervirens. The sequence continues at coordinate 36,996,885 of VDFB02270651.1, read as the reverse complement.
TGGGTTAGAAGTAATGTTGATATCAATGTCTGACCTTGGGCTTGCACAAAGAAATAAGTGTGAACTTAGTAATACGTGGTAAAACGTTTAGAGAGTGTTTGTGTCATCATTAGCTTTATTCAAAAAAAAATTGTTAGTTGTGTTTTTGCCCCAGAATAGATTTTGGGAATTACAGGAACTTGGAATAAGTTTGAGTGAACTAATTAGACTTGATAGTCAACTAAGTGAAGTGGAATTTGGTAGTTTTATAATTATTTAATTGAATTATTGGTGCACATGAGATAGAAATTAATATTAAATTTAGTAATGGATAATGTATGTATAAATAAATAATTTTCAAAATTAATGAATAGCGGTAGTCTAATTTAATCAAATAATTAGGCTTATTTAATTAAATAGTTAGGCGTTAGGCGTCCTAGGTCATGAATAGACTATAAGGCTTGAGGTGATGAATGGGTGATAAGGTCCTAGGTCATGCATGGCATTAGAGGTCCTAATAAATGAATGGATGAATTAGGTGATGAGGTGAATGATTTGGTGATGAACGAATGATTAAGATGAAGGCAACATTATTTAGCTATCTACATGATGCTCATCTTTGAGAATTTTTTTGACGTAACATTGCTTCAAAGAAAAGAAAAGTAGTTATGAAGAAATGGATGACATATGAAGAAAGTGATGATATGATATTAAAAAAATGATGATATGATTTGAAGAAAGTGATTGTATGCCCCATTCATATGGAAGAAATAATAAAAGGAAATGGATTATATATGAAGAAAATAATGATATGCCCCAATTATGTAGAAATTTTTTAAAAAAATTAATGATGAGATGATGATGTCCCATCCAGAGGCGAGTCAAGAAAAAAGTGGCATGAGTGAGCTCTTGAAAGATGAATGATTAGATGAAAAATGATGAAATAATACAAAGAGATGAATGTAAGAAAGGTGAATTAATGAAATGAAGATAATGGATAATTATGCATGGAGAAATGTTTATTAGGAATGTTATATTATGCTAGCATGCAAAGAGAAATCTTATTTTGATATAACAATGAATGTTACGCACTGGGGTATAGAAGACAAAGGTGCAATGTATCTAATACATGAACTAACACTCAAGAAAAAAAAAAAAAAAGGGAGACTCAACACTCTCAAGGAATTTGATGATATTGGTGGGTATGTGGTGAGACAACCTTTAGACATGGAGAGGATTTCCCATCACATCTCAAGATTATTGGCCTTGTTGACTCCTATAGAACATCCAACAAATATGGCACAAATAAAAATAGGTCATGCCCCTATGTATACCAATCAAAGAATACTATGATATATAATGATTGTGGTGACCATGAGTAGGCATATTATAGGTCAAAATACTTAAATAAAAATATCAAAAAGATAAATCAAAAGATCAACTGAAACATAGAAAAATAGGGGGCTCCAAGGGTTTCCCAAAATGGAAAAGTGGATCCAAAGAGGGAAAAGGGGTCCTACTTCTCTAATTTCATTAGGAAATGAGATCCCAATAAATAATTGACTAACTACCCTTAGGAGAATCAATTCTATGGAGGAATCTTCATATTTCCTTTTTGTGCAAGGACGGGGGTCTTGGTCAAACATCACTTTGAGGAGAAAACTAAAAATAGTAAATCAACACCAAAATGCAATCTATAACTTGGGATAGCTAGATGGAACTCAAAATAAGCAAAAATAGAAATTAGATCACTGATTAGAGAAGGGTAGAATGATGTTTACCAGTCACCAAAAGTCAATTTATGAATCTGATCTGGGACTTATTCACCTAGGGGTGAATGGGTCTTGAGTTAGGGTTTGTTTCCAACTTTTGAGGAGCCTCTGCTACAGATCCAACTCTTCTAAATTGCCCAGGTTTCAGGTCCGGAAAGCTAGAAATAAATTATGTAAGTGAGTTTCCATGAGATGACAAATTTTATGATAACTTTTGCAACTTTGACAACTTCTTCATTTTTTTATCTTCAAGAGATCTTCAATATTTCTTCCACCTAAACCTACAAACACAAATCAAGATGGAAAAATGTTTTTCTTTTGGTGAATGGGGGCTTTCTTTGGTCAAACCCCATTTTGGTAATCAAACCTTGAAATGAAATAAAATAGCATGAAAGTAATGATGAATGAACAACTCATTTTCACAACTCAACAAACCCTTGAATAAACCTTGGAATATAAATCTGCAGCTTGCATGAAATGGATTCAATGGATGTGGATCTTGAACCTTGAATCTTGACTTGATATAATGCTTTAAATACTTGAATGGATCATGAAACCTACATCATCATATTAGCTCCAAAAACGTGCATGATGCAAGAAGACTTTGATGTGACAATTGGATCTTGATTGCTACAACAAATGATGAAGAAATCTGCCCTTGAATGCTCTTGACAATAATCTTTTCTCTTGTGAAATTTCTCTCAATTGTGCTCTTGAAATCTAATGTTAATTTGATAAAATAATCTTTTTATTTATAGACATTTATCCTTAATTTCTCAAAATTCAAATATCACAAGTCGACATTTGAATATAAATTTGGATATGCTAAAATACCACCAAAAACATAATTCAAATTTAGGTCCTAGGTCTAAGGGAGGACCCATTTGCCCATGGGCGAATGGGTCCTAGGTCCCTAACCATAGGACACATTTCTCAATGAGAATTTTTATGTTAAGGCATTAATGAATGTCAGGTTTCCTCTTTGGAAAATGCAATTAAATAGGCTTGGAAAATGAATTAATAGTCTAATTAAGGCAAATTAAGCTCAATTAATTATTTAAAGGAGCCCTAAATAAGTGTGAAAGTGTAAAGGGGTACACTTTACAACACCAAAACAAGGCATTATTAAGTTCATTTTAATTAAGATGGCCCAAACAAGTGAGAAAATGTAAAGGGATACATTTTTCTACACTACATTTATCCCCCACTTAGAGGATGAGCACAAGTGCAAACTCATGCTAAAGTAGACATTCAAAACATATGTATGTAAAAACAACCAGATTACTTAATCATACAACATCAAAGGCATAAAAGAAAAGTAAAAACAAAAAAAGGCAGATCGAGCCTCGACTATCCAACATGATGTGGAACACGTCTCAACTATTTTTCCAAAGGAAAAGGGTAGATCAAGCCTTAACTGTCCAATGCGATGTGGAACACGTCTCAACTATTTTTCCAAAAATGTTCACAAGAGGAACACGATGTCCACTATGCAAACAACAACACACACTCACTCCAAGCTAATGGTACCTAAGGTTTTCCACTAAGTGATCCCCCCAAAAAGTGGCTTAGTGAGAAAGCCATGCCAGGTCTACATGCTCTCACTGTACTAACCATACCAAAGCTATCCCTCTAATAACTCTAATAGGGCGCCACAAAAATAAAACAAAAACTTTGAGCTTCACAAGGTTAGCAAGTTGTATCATGCTAAACACTTATGAAAAAAATGTAAATAGGATAAGACAACATAAGATATAGTCAAAATTTTCAAAATGATAATGTCAATGTATGCCCCCACTTTAAAGAAATTGCTAACACCATTACTGTGAGAAATTTACTTTAAAGTAGCGAATAATCAATGCTAAACAATAAAGAAGACATGAGAGCTTATTCAGAAATCCCTATGCCAAGTCATATGTTTCCAAATGAATCTACATCATGAATAAGGGGTTTCCCCCAAAATGCAATGCTAAAGATAACATAGAGAGAAAGTATGTCACACATGAGCCAACTTAAGGCATGTTGTCTGCATCACAAGCTTGCTCTCATATATACATGGGAGACAATAAACTAGCCAAAAGAGACAACGACAAGTTCCATACTAGGACAAGGCTACCTAACCCCTTGCCCCCCAAGGATAGAAGGTGAGCCAAAAATGGATGATGGTATGCTGCTCCTTGTGAAAGGAAGATATGATTGCATAAAGCCAATTTTATACCCTCATGCATGGTATTGGATATATTATGATACTCCAACTACCACGTGACAAGGAGAAACAACTAATGTTATTGATTATAATGAGTAGACAAAGTATCAACTTCGTGCATATCTAATGAGATATTCCCACATGTTGTATCTATCAATTCAGGATGCACCAAAGTTAAAGTTGTCTTAGAAGAATCTTTGGTGATAGTGTTCGTATTGAGTGAAGGATTTTTCGATGCTTTTGTTTCTTTCGAAGGATAATAACCAAGACCATTAGTTTTTTCTTGCGTGTTAGGATCTATAGGGGCACATATACCTTGTTCTCTAGCACCACATCATTTTCCACTATAACCAATTTTTTTTTAAAGTTTGTAACCTCTTCCATAAAGTTTCTCCATTAATTCTTTTGGATTCGGTGGTTTTTCATAATCAACTTTATCAAATTTTATTGTGCATGTTGTCTCTTCTTCTAAATTGGTTGAAGTGGATGCTTTCAATGGATTTTCTAAATTTTGTGTTAACATTAACATTGGTTCTTTTCCCATTTCAGACTTTTTTGTTATGATATTTGGTTGCCCTTCAAATTTAGGTGTGAAATCTAACGATCCCCAATCATCTTCCATTAACTTTTTGATATTTTCAATATGATTTCTTTTTCTTTCTCTTGCACTGGTTCCGCTTGTGTAGTTGGTGTCAATGTTTTCAAAGGATTTTCCTTGTATTTCTCAAGTTGTAAAACAATGTAAGGCTCAGGATCAACTTTGATTGTATATAATTTGTTGTTGTATACATACTTCATTATAAGATGAAGAGTTGAAGGTATTGCTTGCATTTCGTGAATTCATGGTCTACCTAAAAGAAGGTTATATGAAAGTTCTTGAGGCATGACATGGACAGGAGTTTGTAATGTGACCTTTCCAACTATAATAGATAATGTGATCACACCAAGCGTTTGTTTCCATACATTATCAAATCCACAGATAGATAAAGAGTCTGATTATATTTGCCTTTTGTCTACTCCAATCTTATCCAAAAGGTTTACACTAGATACGTTAAGGGTTGATCCATTGTCAACAAGGTTTCTTTCTATTCCTTTCCTATTAATAATGGCTATGATTATGAAAGCTTCATATTTTTTTTGAACTTCCAAGGAGGGTAACTCACTTTGGTGAAAAAAATGTCTAGATTAACCGCATTCATTCCTTGAATTAGGGATGCCACATCATTGGGAAACCACATATTGTTGCAATTAATTTTGAATCATACTATGATAACTAGGTGAGGCTTGAATAAGATCCCACAAGGATATCTTAGCAGGAGTGTTTTTAAGTTGTTCAACAAGATCATACTCATTTCCACTATGTAGAGGCAAACAAGGAGCACTAGGAAAAATAGGTTGAGGAAATGGTAATGAAGTGGGAGTGGTTTGTGGTTGCCTATTGTTCCTTGTATTATATGTGTGAGCAATGATATTATAACTTGGTTGTTGCTAAACACTGTGTTGAGGTAGTCTTAGGGTAAGCATAGGTTTTTTTTTAACTTGTGGTTGACATGAGGGAGGATAGAGGATAAGAAGTGGCTCAGGAGATTGCTTCAAGGGATATCTAATGTGCATAACCTCAAAAGACTTGTCCTTATTTTCATGATCTCTTAGTGAAGAGGAGTCTAATGTCACTTCATCTAAGGAAGCCACATTACTATTACTTGAAATACATGTACCAATTCTATCATTTTCTTGCACCATGATATCTTCCCTAGTAGGAGAGATTTTAGGAGAGGAGAAAACAAAATGTTGATCACATTCCATGGTTGGGTTTTGTAAGATAAATTCATCACAAGTAAGGGAAGCATCAAGAGAAGAATAACTATGATTTTCTTGCTTACCAATGATTGGATACTTTCATTCAAATATATATTTCCAAATGGTAGGAGCATTAGGAAAGGGAGAAATAAGATTCTCATGACTGTCAATGAGTGTATCTTATAACACCAAACTATCTTCTTCACAGCTAGATATATTAGGAGAAGAACAAATTTGATTGTCATGGTTATCTAAAATTACATCCCCATGTCCTATAATGTCTTCCCAAGTAGGAGAGGTAGGAGAAGAGAAAAAGATAGGCTTATCATAGCTCTCAATCATTGGATCTTACAACACCAAAATATCTTCTTCACAAATAGGAGGGATTTTGGTAGAAGGACAAATGTGATTGTCATGATTGTCCACAATTGCACCCTCTTTCACCAAAGCATTCTCACAAGTAGGAGAGATGATGGGAGATGAATGGAGACTAGGTAAAGTAATTTTAAGAAATGTGTCAATGATCTCATCTTCTTGTGTCATAATATCTTCCCAAGTGGGAGAAGGAGAGGGACAAGCAAGACTTTCATGATTCTCAATGATTGTATCTTATTTCACCAAGATGCCTTCATCACCAATAAGAGAGGTATCGAGAGAAGAACAATTATGTTTTTCATGATTATCTATGCTTGTATCTTCTTGTATCAAAACATCCTCACACATGGGAGAGATTGTAGGGTTTGAGTGAGGGATAGGCAAGGTGATATTAAGGAATGTCTCAATGGTTTGGTTCTCTTTCTCTAAGATGTTCTCATAACTAGGAAAGATAGTGTAAGGATGGCTAACATGTTTCTTATTGACCTCATTTCTTGGCTCTAACTTTTACTCATAAGAGGGGATGTTGTACTTATACAATCCATTCTTAACCATGTCAAAACCACATTTCTTAAAAGGAAACATGCTAACATGAAAAGTAAGTTATCCAACTTATGCAATGCTTCAGAAATGTAAACAAATGTCCTACAAATCTGATGATCTTTAATGCTAAAATAAGTTTTTTGAATGATTTAAAATGGCTACACTAAATGGATGAATAGACCTAGATGCATAAAACAATTTTTTTTAAAACTTACCAGATTGAAACAGTGGGTTACCAGGGGATCTAGGAAGTGCAAAAAATCACAAAAAAGCTAAGAAAAGATTGTTTTAAGAGGCTCTAAAGGTCTCATTTTTAAGTTGTTTTTTTTTTAATGAAGAATGCAATTTTTGAGTGATTATATGTATTCTCTATTCTAGGTCTCATACTGTAACTTTTGTGACATAATTTTCCAGACTTTGTGATAGGGACAGGGTTGGATTGAGATAATCACAATCTCAATGCTCTGGGTCTCACCTTTGATAACCCCTTGGTGTCACTTCATCCACCATTCAACCTATAGGTCCTCTGCTATTTTAGGTACCCCTGGTTCATTTTCCAACCCTGCTATCATCTCTAATTTGCTACTACCAAGCAATTCTTGGTGCTTTTCCTCACATTCACCATCTAGCCCTTAATAAGCTTAAAGACCAGTTAACCTCCAAATGCTTCCTAACCTCGTTTGCAGGGGTGTGCATAGGATTTCTTAGCTTCAAAAATTTCTAGGGAAGGTCCTTGTTCAACCTCCTTACACCACTTCTCTATCGCTTTCATAAAACATTGGTCTAGGGTTTGGCAGGGCTACAAGCTTTGAGCCCCTTTTAGGCCTCCTTGCACAAATGAACAGGTTATAACTCCTTCCATTTATGAGATTGTACCAAACACTCTTCTGACACCCTGGACCAAATTCCAAGCTCTGACAGATTTTTGGGATTTGGGACCTTTCATGTCCGTACAGAGGTACAATCCAGTCTTTGTAAGAAAACTAGGGTTTCTTTAGACCTTTCCTTGGTATGTTTTGCTTTTTCCTACCTCCATTGGGTCTGACAAGGATTCCACCTCTCCTGCCAACCTCCTTGAGACCTCCTGCAAACATTACACAGCCTGCAATGCAAATTCTTTGTCACCCCTGCCACATTAGGGTTTGTTTTCAACCACCTTTTCCAAACCAGACAACACAAGCTTGCCTAGGAAAAGATCATAATCCTGCTTTCAGAACTCACAAAGAGTCCTATATTTACATTATGTACAAGGATGGAGTCTAGATTTGTTTCCACTGCTTCCATACTTCTTGGTACAGACATAAAACAAGCTAAAACTCCATTTTTCTGGATTTTACCAGTCAAAACAACAAAACAGGAAAAACACAGTATTTACCAAAATGGAAGAAAGAGATGGAAAAACTATCTAAAATGCCACAAGAAATGCTTCAAAAGGTTTCTTTACATGCTATTCAATTCAACAAAAGCTTTCCTCAATTCATTTCTTGCAGCTATCACATGCAAGAACAAAAAAAAATAGAACTTTCACAACAAAAATCACTGTTTCTTTTATTGTTCTCCTGAAACTGCCAACATTCAAAGCATCTAACTCTTCAAAAGGTCGAGAGATCTCTTTTACAATGCATTGGAAATGGTTAGGTTTCCTTCTCTAAGCCTAAGAGCGGCCAAAAGCACGTTGTTGTAAAACACAATGTGTTTTGCAACTTTTGCCTAAAGCTTAGGAATCAACCACAAAAGGATTCCAAACTTATTCAACTTTCAACCTAAGAAATGAAAGGTCCTCAATCACAATCTAGATGGTGTTAAAGACCTTACACAACAAAATAAAAATTGATTTAGAAACAAGACTTCAAAATATGCTTGCACTTTGGCAGGTGCTCCTGCACCATTCTCCCCCTCTCAGCACAAAGATCAAGGAACTTGAGGCAATATCAGTGATAGATCAATTCCTAGCTTCTTCAAATCAGCTTCCTCAACCCAGGTAGCCTCAGATTCATGTTTGTTCCTCCACTTGACAAGGTGCTCCATGTATACCTTGTGTCTTGTAGCCTTCTTCACCCTGGATTCCAAGATCTCTCTACCTAAGGTTTCTCTTGATTAGGAAGGGGTATATTACTGATATCCTTAAAGATCTCCTGACTATTCTGAACTTCATCACTGACTGTCCCCTTATACCAGATTAAATCAGCAACATTAAATACTGGAGATATGCCCAAATCAGATGGTAATTCTACCCTATATGCATTCTTCCCATACTTAGCTAACACCTTGCATGGTCCTACTCTTTTCATTTGCATTTTGGTTGACATTCCCTTCTGCAACCTTGATTTGTTAAGATGAACCATAACATAGTCACCTACTTGAAATTTCACATCTCTCCTTGACACATCAACTTTATCTTTCAATTTTTGTGTTGCTGTTGTGATTGTCTTCTTAACCTGCTCATGAATCACCTTCATGGTTTGATTGAAGTCTTCAGCATGTCCACTCCTATTCTCCTGAGATCCAAGGTCTCTGAGTTCACAAATTCCTCTTGGGTGCATCCCATACATAACCTCAAAAGGACTTTTTCCTGTAGTTCTATTGACACTGTCATTGTAGGCATATTCAGCTTGAGAAATCACCACATCCCATGTTTGTCCATATTCCTTTGTCAAGCACCTCAAAAGATTACCTAACACTCTATTAACCACCTCTGTTTGACCATCGGTCTGAGGATGGTAAGCTGATCCAAAAGACAGATTTGTACCCAATCTGCTCCATAAAGTCTTCCAAAAATGGCTCATGAATTTCACATCCCTATATGATACAATGCTCAATGGCAATCCATGGATTCTTACAACTTCCCTGAAGAAAAGATGGGCAATGTAGCTAGCATCATGTGTAGTCTTGCAAGGGATAAAGTGACTCATCTTGCTAAATCTGTCCACAACTACATAAATACTGTCAAAACCAGTTTTGGTCTTAGGAAGACCTACCACAAAATCCATGCTCACACACTCCCATGGTCTGTTAGGAATAGGCAGGGCCTGATACAAACCAGCATTGCTAGCTCCCCCTTTGGCTTTCATGCAAACTACACACTGCTCCACATATTTCCTAACATCTCTTGCCAATTTAGGCCAGTAATAGAACCTTTGTACCAGCTCTAAAGTTTTATTTATTCCAAAATTCCCACTAAGACTGCCATTATGTTTCTCTTGGATCAGATTTTCCCTCATTGATCCTCTTGGGACACATAATAGATTTCCCTTAAATAACAGTCCATTTTGCAATGTATACTCAGCATACTGACTATGAAAATAATTCTCAAAATCAGAGCATACCTTGTAGGCTTCTGAAAAGTCTTCATCTTCACCATAGAGGTATTTGAAACTCTCCAATCCAATGCTCTTCAACTGTATTTCCTACACTGTCAACATTCTCCTGCTTAATGCATCTGCCACCTTATTCATTTATCCCTTCTTATGCTTGATGGTAAAAGTGAAAGCTTGGATGTATTCCATCCATTTCAAATGCCTATTACTCAGCTTCTCTTGGGTGTTGATGTAACTGAGTGCCTGGTTATCTGTAAAAACCACAAACTCTTTGGGCAATAAATAATGCCTCCACTTCCTAAGGGACTGCACTAAAGCATCTAATTCTAGATCATAGGTGGAATATTGTTTCTTGGCTTCATTGAGATTTTCACTAAAGAAGGCTACAGGCCTACCTTCTTGACTAAGTACTCCTCCTACTGCCTCTCCACTTGCATCACACTCAACTGTGAACAACTTATCAAAACTAGGCAATAACAAAATAGGTTGAGTTGCCACTTCTTGTTTCAGCTTTTCAAACCCTCTATTAGCTTCTTAAGTCCATTTAAACTTTGTTTTCTAACCACCCTTGATTGTATCCAGTACTGGTGCACATATACCACTAAAATTCTTGATGAATTTCCTATAAAACTGGGCTAAACCATGAAAACTTCTTACCTCTTTTGCTGTGGTTGGTGTAGGCCAGTTTAGGATGGCTTCCACCTTGCTTGGATCCATCTTCAATGTTCCTTGGGATACCACAGAGCCTAGATACACAAGTTCTTGTTTGAAGAACTCACACTTCTCAAGGTTGATTGCCAACTGTTCTTCTTGCAGCCTTTTAAGAACCAACTCCACATGTTTCAAATGTTCTTCTGCTGTCTTACTAAAAATCAGTATATCATCAAGGTAGACTACTACAAAGATTCTTGTGAAGTCCTTGAGCACCTCATTCATTAGTCTCATGAACATGCTAGGGGCATTTGAGAGGCCAAATGGCATCACTTTCCACTCATACAAGCCATCATTTGTCTTAAAAGATGTCTTCCATTCATCACCCTCCTTGATTCTGATTTGATGATACCCGCTCTTAAGATCCAACTTGGTGAAGAATTTTGCACCTCCAAGACAATCCATCAAGTCTTCAATTCTAGGAATAGGAAACCTTTACCTAATTGTGATTCTATTAATTTCTCTAGAATCAGTGCATAATGTCCACTTACCACCTTTTTTTGTTTCCAAAACCACTGGGACTGCACATGGACTAATACTCTTTTGAATCAGACCTTGATTCAACAATTCTTCCACTTTCCTTGCCACCTCTAGGTTCTACTCAGGAGTGAGCTTGTATGCTGATTTGTTAGGCAATGAGGCTCCAAGTATGAAGTCAATTTGATGACTTATAGCTCTCCTTGGAGGTAGGGTTGCAGGTGTACCATCACTAACAATTTCCTTGTACTTTTCAGCAGCCTTTGAACTGTTTCAGGTATGACTGTCTTCTCATCCTTTTCTTCATCTTTTGACTGCATTAAGACCACATAACCTTCACCCCCTTGATGTAGATTGATGATAAACTCCTTACCACTGCTCAACATGATGTTTGGCACCTTGGACTGCCCTTCATCTTCCTTTGTCAATGACTGCAGCTTGAAAGTTCTTCCATCCTTCTTAAATTCAATGGTGTTCTCCTTCCCATGATATATAGCACCTCTGTCATATTACCATGGTCTGCCAAGCAGAAGATGGCATGCATCCATGGGTAGTACATCACAAACCAACTTGTCTTTATATCCTCCAATTGAGAATTCCACTGTTACCTGCTCATTCACTAGAACACTCTACCCTTTATTCAGCCATGTGACTTTGTAAGGGTTAGTGTGGGGTTTGGTTTCCAATTTCAACTTCTTTACTACCTCCTCAGAGATGATATTATCTATAGAACCAGAATCTACAATGACCTTGCATACCTTTCCAAATATCTTGCACCTTGCTCTAAACAAAGCTCTCCTTTGATTGGGTTCTTCTTTGACCAGTTGTCTGATCAAAACCCTGTTAAACATCAGATTTTCTCCTACTTCAGATTATATATGACTGATCTCAGGTGATTTGACACTCATGGTGTCCTCTTGTGCATAGGCTACTCTCTTTTCATTGCTTGAAGAAGAAGCTTTCTTCGGGCATCTATAAGTTGGATGACCTAGTTGATTGCAGTGATAACATTTCATGGTGGCAAAATAAGAGTTCTTCCTGCTCCTCTTCCTCTGTTTGAACCTCCTTGAGGTCCTCTTCCTCTATTAAATCCTCCTCTTGAAGATGTTTCACCTCCATGCTCAGTGAGTTTTGATTCTCCTTGGTTTCTTTGATCATTACCTCTACCTTGGTAACCTCCACACTGTCCTCTTTGATCTCTACCTTTGCCTCTACCCTTAGAGGACTGATCATGCTTCCTTTTATTCCTCTCTTCAATCTTTATAGCCAGCTGATAACATTGATGGACTGTCTTGGGGCTGAGTAAAGCCATCTCTTCCTGTATGTTCCACTTCAAGCCATTAAGGTACCTAGCCACTTTCAGGCTCTAATCCTCTGTCACATTTGATCTCAAGCAAAGCTTCTGAAACTCTTTAGTATATGTGTTGACATCTTGATCTTTCTACCTTAGACTCTGTCTCTTCTTGTGAAGTTGGATTTCATAATCATCTGGCATATATGTTTCCTTTACCTTAGCAACCATTCCTTTCCAAGTTGATATGGGCTGCTTGCCTTCTTTCTCCCTTTCAGTCTGAACAAACTTCCACCATGTCAAAGATGATCCTCTCAACCTTGATTTAGCAACCTTCACTTTATGTGCTTCTGTGACTCCATCACATTCAAAGTGGTTCTCCATGCCATCTATCCAATCCATGACCAAATCAGGATCCATCTTTCCACTGAACAGTGGTATACCCTCAATTCCTTTTCCACTCAGGGCTTTAAATGCCTTCAAGAAAGGCTCCTCCTCCAAAACAAGGTCAGGTTCGGGGACTTTTTCTTCCTCTACAACCTCTTCTTCCTTTGGCACCGTTCCTTCCAACCTTGCATTGTTCAATGCTTTCTCCAATTGCTCTATTCTTTCTTTTAGGGACTTGTTGTCATCTTCCTGTTCTTCAACCCTCTTGGCTAATTGTGCATTTGTCACCATGTTGGGAGTCTCACTTGACTCAGCTTCTGACATATAAGTTGCTTTCCCAAATCTTTTACTCAGCTTTGATACCAATCTGATAGGGACAGGGTTGGATTGAGACAATCACAATCTCAATGCTCTGGGTCTCACCTTTGATAACCCCTTGGTGTCACTTCATCCACCATTCAACCTGTAGGTCCTCTACTATTTTAGGTACCCCTGGTTCATTTTCCAACCCTGCTATCATCTCTAATTTGTTGCTACAAAGCAATTCTTGGTGCTTTTCCTCACATTCACCATCTAGCCCTTAATAAGCTTAAAAACCAGTTAACCTCCAATTGATTCCTAACCTCATTTGCAGGGGTGTGCATAGGCTTTCTTAGCTTCAAAAATTTCTAGGGAAGGTCCTTGTTCAACCTCCTTACACCACTTCTCTATCGCTTTCATAAAACCTTGGTCTAGGGTTTGGCAGGGCTACAAGCTTTGAGCCCCTTTTAGGCCTCCTTGCACAAATGAACAGGTTATAACTCCTTCCATTTATGAGATTGTACCAAACACTCTTTTGACACCCTGGCCCAAATTCCAAGCTCTGACAGATTTTTGGGATTTGGGACCTTTCCTATCCGTACAGAGGTACAATCCAGTCTTTGTAAGAAAACTAGGGTTTCTTTAGACCTTTCCTTGGTCTGTTTTGCTTTTTCCTGCCTCCATTGGGTCTGAAAAGGATTCCACCTCTCCTGCCAACCTCCTTGAGACCTCTTTCAAACATTACACACCCTGCAATGCAAATTCTTTGTCACCCCTGCCACGTTAGGGTTTGTTTTCAACCACCTTTTCCAAACCGGGCAACACAAGCTCGCCTAGGAAAAGATCATAATCCTGCTTTCAGAACTAACAAAGAGTCCTATATTTACATTATGTACAAGGATGGAGTCTAGCTTTGTTTCCACTGCTTCCATACTTCTTGGTACAGACATAAAACAAGCTAAAACTCCATTTTTTTGGATTTTACCAGTCAAAACAACAAAATAGGAAAAACACAGTATTTACCAAAATGGAAGAAAGCGATGGAAAAACTATCTAAAATTCCACAAGAAATGATTCAAAAGGTTTCTTTACATGCTATTCAATTCAAAAAAAGCTTTCCTCAATTCATTTCTTGCAGCTATCAAAGGCAAGAACAGAAAAAAAATAGAACTTTCACAACAAAAATCACTGTTTCTTTTATTGTTCTCCTGAAACTGCCAACATTCAAAGCATCTAACTCTTCAAAAGGTCAATAGATCTCTTTTACAATGCATTGTAAATGGTTAGGTTTCCTTCTCTAAGCCTAAGAGCGGCCAAAAGCACGTTGTTTTAAAACACAGTGTGTTTTGCAACTTTTGCCTAAAGCTTAGGAATCAACCACAAAAGGACTCCAAACTTATTCAACTTTCAACCTAAGTAACAAAAGGTCCTCAATCACAATATATATGGTGTTAAAGACCTTACACAACAAAATAAAAATTGATTTAGAAACAAGACTTCAAAATATGCTTGCACTTTGGCAGGTGCTCCTGCACCACTTTGATGTCTAAATGCAAGTGAAATTAATGACGAATGATGAACTATATAACAATTTTTTAGGTGCAATTTTGACTCAATTTTTGAATGTGAATGATTGAACATACACTAATATGCAAGTACTATGCAAAATTAGTCTAACATTATGCATTTTTTATTGAATTTTTAGATTTAAAATGAATGCAAAATGCAAGTTTACACCTAAAATGCAATGCAACTTTATGCCAAATTTAGAAACCCTAAAGGAAATGAATTAATTCAAATCCTAGATCTAGGGCTTAAATACACTCCAAACCAGAATTTAGAATGTTCAAATACTCAGATTCATCAAAATGAAACATAGAAAAATAGGGGGCTCCTAGGGTTTCCCAAAATGGAAAAGTGGATCCAAAGAGGGAAAAGGGGTCTTACTTCTCTAATTTCATTAGGAAATGAGATCCCCACAAAGAATTGAATAACTACCCTTAGGAGAATCAATTATATGGAGGAATTTTTAGATTTCCTTTTTGTGCAAGGACAAGGGTCCTGGTCAAACAACACTTTGGGGAGAAAAACTAAAAATAGTAAATCAACGCCAAAATGCAATATATAACTTGGAATAGATAGATGAAACTCAAACTAAGTAGAACCAAAAATCAGATCACAGATTAGAGAAGGGAAGAATGATGTTTACTAGTCACCAAAAGTCAGTTTCTGAAGCTGATCTGGGACTCATTCACCCAAGGGCGAATGGGTCCTGAGTTAGGGTTTGTTTGCAACTTTCGAGAGCCTCTACTATAGATTTGAATCTTTTAATTTTCTCAATTTTCAAATTCAAAAAGTTGGAAATAAATTATGTGAGTTTCCATGAGATGACAACTTTTATGACAAGTTTTGCAACTTTGACAACTTCAATTTTTTCTCTTCAAGAGATCTTCAAGATTTTGTCCACCTAAATCTGCAAACACGAATCAAGGGGAAAAATGTTTTATTTTTGGTGAATGGGGGTTTGCCTTGGTCAAACCCTGTTTTGGTAATCAAACCTTGAAATGAAATAAAATAGCATGGAAGGAATGATGAGTGAACAACTCACTGTCACTACTCACCAAACCCTTGAATAAACATTAGAATGTAAATTTGCAGCTTGCATGAAATGGTTTCAATGGATGTGGATCTTGAACCTTGAATCTTGACTTGATATAATTCTTTGAATGCTTAAATGGATCATGAAACCTACATCATAATATTAGCTTCAAAAACATGCATGATGCAAGAAGACCTTGATGTGACAATTAGATCTTGATTCTACAACAAATGATGAAGAAATCTACCCTTGAATGCTCTTGACAATAATATTTGCTCTTGTGAATGTCCTCTCAATTATGCTCTTGAAATCTAATGTTAATTTGATAAAATAACCTTGTATTTATAGACATTTATCCTTAATTTCCCAAAATTCAAATATCACAAGCCGACATCTAAATATAGATTTGAATATGTTAAAATACTATCAAAAACATAATTCAAATTTAGGTCCTAGGTCTATTGAATGTTGGGTTTCCTCTTCAGAAAATGTAATAAAATAGGCTTGGAAAATGAATTATGGGGCCAATTAAGGAAAATTAAGCTCAATTAACTAAAGGAGCCCTAGATAAGTGTGAAAGTGTAAAGGGTTACACCTTACAACACCAAAATAAGGCATTATAAGTTCATTTAATTAAGATGGCCCAAACAAGTGAGACAATGTAAAGGGATACATTTTTCTACACTACATCAACAAGATAAATCAAAGAAGTAAACAAGAAACTATCAATTAAAAAACAATAGTATTATCTCTTACCAAGGTGCTAATAGGATAAATGGGTGATGATTAAATTCCTGATGGGGGGAAGGATGCATCCCGTGAAAGAAAATGATGGATGAAATATAAAATTTTGACAATTGGAAATAATGTGGCAATTGCATGTTATCAAGGTTGATCATGAGTTTTTGATTTGACATTAAAAGTGGATATTTTTAGTGTGTATGTTTGTGTGTATTGTAGCACATGTTGTTTGATTGTTTTATTGATGTAAATATGATGATGAAAATGATAATAATGAAATTTGGATTAGAAGAAAATGGATGGAATAAGAATTATACTGATAATGATGGAATGAATTAGATGATGATAATGACGATAGTGATGATAAATGCAAGGAGATGAATATGGAGGGATTCCAAAAACCACTTAGGATTTTGTCTCTCTCCAAGATGAAATTGATTGATCCATCTAATGTTGATAATTATAGCATTGTTGATGATAAAAATAACATAAGGATTATGTTGTTAACAATGAGAAAAACATGAATATTGTGAATGATTTGACCCAATGATGATAGTTTGGATAAAAATGGATTAAGGTTCATAACGAGGATGGGAATAAAAAATAGATGGTGTGGATATGTTGCTAGATTGCATTGTAATATGACATGGGTGGGGATTTTCTAGATTTTGGGGGATGGAGGTTAGGTTGATAGGAAATTTTATTCAAGGGATGCTATGGAAGAAATATAGATCACTTAATGAGCTAGAACATATATATCAAGATTTGTTCTGAAGTAAGATGTAATCTCCTACCCCCAATATCTAACAAGGCATGAGACATTGTGAATGGATGAATGGACTAGTGTGATGGAAACGGATAGGTGAAGGATGGGGAAGACAACCATTATGGATAGGATAAGGGATTTGAGTTTACCAAAAACATGTTATAAAGTTTATGCCTTTAATTTTTATCAAGATCAAGGTGGATAGGGAAGATGGATGGAAATGGTATGGATTGGATAGGTGGTGATTTCATGATAAATAGTAGGACGGGTGAGATGATATACTCCCAATCATAATGATACACATGAATTATAATTGATTTTACACATGACACCCATGAATTGGTTTTCATCACGGTACTTGTCTAGAACATCATAAGAATGATTTTCACTATTGGATGAATTGTTTGTATTTATTTGTTTATCTCTCTTCATTTATTTATTTATTCATTTATTTATTTTTGTTGTTTTTATTCTTTTGAATGGTCATCAACTATATTGGTCCACTTAATGGTGTTGATGTAGACACTAATATCATGATATGGCAATATAGAACTACATAGAGGAGTTACCTTGGAAGGATCATGGTACTTGTATATAACCCATGGATTTTATTGTAATCCTCATTGATAGCAGGGTTGGCCTTATCTAAATGTGCAAATCATGATAGACTGCCATTAGAGTCCTTATGATAAAGTATTGATGCCAAGACACAGTGAATGTGTGAGTTAGGATTTTTGGATTTTAGGTGAAATCTCAAATTTTGATAAGGGACATGATATTAGATAGATTATTTAGCATTTTAAATGTAGGATTTTTATTTTCCAAACTTGCAATGGTGGATGATGGAGTGTGGATGTTGAATTGTGAGTGTGTTTGGGACCAACAATTTTATACACCTTGTGCATTGGGATTGAAGGCCATTTTAAAGGAGGTGGACACTTGTGATTGGTGGGAAGCCTTTTTCCATGTGGCTCCACATTTTGATTGACTATTGGATTTGAAGTTGGTGCTTTAATTTATCCAAATTTATTTATGATCCATTTTGAATTTATGTGTTGACTTTTGATTTTTGGATTCATTAGTTTTGCAAATTTGAGTTGAATCTTTTTCTTTGTAATGATTTTGTGTTTTTTGTCCTAACTAGTGGGTTAAAGGATTTGGAAATTATGATTTATGTTGTGGATGAAAGGAGTGTTGACAACAACCTTATTATAAAGACTACTCACGACCCCTATTTTGATGCTTATGTCAAACGAAGTTTCCCCCAATATCATTAAGGTACCATTCACATCATTAGGTTTATTGATTTATGAATAATTGAGAGCCTAATATCTTGGATTTTCATAAAAGTGTATTGGCTCCAAAATTCCTTGTTTGTGTAGGCCTAATCCTTTTTATTAATATTGCATGTTTCAAAAAATTATGTTTGCAATAGGATATGTGTTTAAATTTTAGAAACAAGATGCTAACCCATCTTTGTACAATTGGGAACCATCAATGTTGGGTATTTTCTTGTTAACAAGAAACCCTTCTTAGAAAAAAGTGGATGATCCTAATTGATAAGCTATAAGGGATTTCTCCTTGTGCATGCTTGTTGTTGCTTCATCATTTGAAATGTCAATTTGATCTATAATAGTTTTTAATCAACATGTTTGACATGATTCATGTCATTTATTTGATTATATATGTCTAAGGGATGCAAGTGTCTCATCTTGTGAAGTGAAGGTTATCTGAATATGGATAGAATCAACTTCAATTTTTGGATCATGGATGGGATCGAAAGGAATAATGGGATCATCATGGAACTCTAGAGAGATGGGATATTGATCAATGATTGAATGAGATTGAAGGTTAAGATCATCTATAAGGAATACTTAAGTAACTTAATCTTGATTCATTGTAGATCTTGTTTCTTCATGCTTTATATTGTTCTCTTGATATAGATCCAATTATGATGGTGGGGTATGAGTTTGGATATGGACAGGGTATTCAAGGATGATCTCAATAATCTGGAATGATAATAATGGATTTTGACTATGACACTCTAGAGTGACCTTGATAGATGATGGAATGCATGATGGTGTTTGATTTGGGATATCTAGATCATAGATTTTTTTTATCAAAGATTGGATTAGCTTCAATTTTATGATTAGTTGTGGGGAGCATTTGGGTATCCTTTGAAGAAAGTTTTTGACATAGTTGGATGTGTTTATAAGAGATGAGGGAGGAGTAGTATTTTTCATTAGTGATTAGTTCATGGATGGATGCTTGGAGGTGCACATGGATGTTGATAGGATTTTTGATGCTTATGAATGTGGGATTTGATGGATTTGAGGGACTCAATGAATTTGGGATTAATGATTACATGGTAAAAAACACATGTGGATAATACTAGAGTAGCGATATGGAAATATGAAAAAAATTCATTTGAGTATTGCTGCTTGGATCCTTTGTGGATAGCCCTTGGAGGAAATCCTAAAATAATTAAGATCTAATGGATTGTTGTTGCAAAGATCTATGGGATGAAGAAATAGAAGGAGAGATGGAGGCTACTTGTAAGAAAGATTCTTCAATGTGACCTATTATGGAATTGTATGAGGTATATATGTTATTCATGTGGATGCTATTAATATGATTATTTTGGGATGAGTCATTTCTAGATGTGGTTGGATATTTTTTATCATTCTTGAGAAAAGGATCTTGATATGTGCCTTATTTCTCATTAGACGAGGGGGATGTATGACATTCCAATTTAACCTCGCCATGATCAATGAGATATTGGATGTGATTTCTGAGTTGTGTGCATCTTGATATGGTGTGACCTTTGATGTGATGGTACTCACAATACTCATTTTCTTTGTACCATGGAAGTTTGGGTTCACTCTTGTCAAAAGGTTTGGAGTATGGAAATTTTATTAGGTTTGCTTGGATGATTTTTTGAAATACAAATTCAATAGATTCCCCCAAAGAGTGTACTTGGGTAAAAGTATAAACCTGTGTCACACTTTTATAAAGCAACCGACCAACAAAAATAAAAATTCTCAACTTTGACCACATAAAAGTGGTCTTTATGTTTTGAATTTCAAAATGATGTAAACTAGTGAAATGTAGAACTCTTGATGAAGTTTATTCTTGCAATTTTTTATTGTTTTGATTTTTTTTTATAAATTTAAGAGCAAATTTTGAATTGTTGAAAACTTCAAGAAAAAGTGACGTTGAGTTGACATAAAAAAAAATAGAAAATAATTTTATTTTCCCTTAAATTTTTCCCAAATAAATATCTTCAATATCTAGTGCATGAAATTTTTTAAAAAAAATTGATGTATGTTTTCTTTGTAATAACATATTAAAGTCAAACCTACCAGAATTTAATAGTTTTCATTTGACATCAACTGTTGTCTAATTTTATTTATCATTTTCAAAACATAAATTATACCCTTTTGGAGAGGATTCTCTCATCTAGTACATCATATATTTTTTTAAAAAAATTAATATGTTTTAGTAAGTTTTTTAATTTCTAATCAGCCTTATTTTTTATTTTAACAACCTACTTGCATTATCTAAAATAAAAAATATATTAAAAATAATCAAAATACCAATATATATATATATATATGGATTCTTGACTCAAAGATATACAAAAAGGTATTTTTAGATTTTTGAAAAAAATCATTATGACTAAAGAAATATCATGTTCAAGTGTAAATGTTTAGAAATTTCTGAAAAAAGATGAGGTGGCTGCCAACAAGGATGCCACATAGATAGCTTCGGGTGAAAGGGTTCGACCAAATCCCTTTCAGTCGAAAACATACATACAAATTGAGTCGGATTTTAAACTAACAAAAGAAAAATATTTTTTTTGTTTTTTTCGAGCAAAAGGGTTTTGCCCAAAACTTTATTTACCATATATAGGCCACGTAGTTTCAGGTGAAATTGTTTTTCCCGAAACTATTTAGGGAAAAATTGTTCTACTCGGAACTATTTAGCTGGAAGAAAGTGTGACACAGATTTGTGCTTTTACCCACTTACATTTTGGATGATTAGGGGTTTTTTATTATCCTTGTGATATGGTAGCATGTGTTTGTGGTTGGACATTTTGGACATTAGAATTTGTTTTTTCATGCACCTTTTTCATGGTTTGTATGACTTTGGAGTCAATTACATTGTCACTAACAATATTTTTTATTCTTAGCCTAAAAGCATGATTTTTCATTGGTTTGGTTATTGTTTTGATTATATGGGAAAAACGGGTTTTGAATGGATCCAAAACCATTTACAGCAAGATTTGAATGGACCTAAAACCATTTACAAGAAAATTTTGACAGTGACCCAAAACCCACTCAAAGAAGAATAAGTTGCACATGAATACAACATAGACAACCAACATCAATCCAACAACAAATTACCAAATAAACAACATGACTACCCAAATCTGCACAAATTAGAAAAGGTTTTAATGGGAACCTTAAACCCAACACACCCAAGTTTTACAAGGGAACTTGAACCCAAGAACCGCCTGAGATGGCCAGGAAACCATCAACCTATAATAGCCATACTACAACAAAACTCTTATCAGCAACACCCATCGTTCAAATCCAAACTCTCCACCTTAATGGGAGAGTTAAAAATCATAATAAAACACTGAAGAGCCCTAGCATTCACACAACACCAATCAACCCAAAACACCAACCCAACCTCCACCTCAATAGGAGAGAATGAAATGAGGACCTTTTTCACATAACATAAAACTTCCCACCTGATCCACAGCACACCTCTCCACCTCAATAGAAGAGGGATCCACCTCTGAAGGAGTAGTCTCCACCTCCAAAGAAGACCATAGTTGTAAAATCTGAAGGGAAGCAACTACACCCATAGAAAGGAACAACATAACATCCTTTGGCATAGCAGTAAAATAGAGTACTGACAAAAAAATAGAGCACTCCTCAGCCAACAACCTTGAGATAAGATACGTCTGAGCCATAAGCATGTACATTTGAAGGAGCTCAACTGTTTGAAAAAACACACCACCATCCTACAAATTAAACTTTAGGACCCAAAAGGGGGAGAGCACAAAGCTTAGAATACAAGATTGACAGCCAGAAAAACAACCACCTAACAAAAAAAAACCATGGCAGCCACAAAAACCACCAACCACTTCAATACTTCAAGAAACAAGTCCAAAAAAGTAGAAACAAGGAGGGAAGATAACCACTCCACCAAGGCCACCCCAAGCACACAACACCAATATAAAAACTCCCCATAGGATCCAGAAAAAGAAACATCTCTACAATGAAACGGAACCTAGAGAAGAGCAATCTCATGACCAAGAAAATCAAAAAGCACTAAAGAAGAGCCATTGGGACCCAAGAGAAGCAAGACAAGGCAAGGAAATCCTCCAAGCAGAGAAAGTAGGGAGAAGGAAAGACTATGAAGAACAACCTCCGACCCTACATGCCAGTCAAGGTCTAAAACATGCCAAAAACTATCAATAAACAACTCCATCAAACAAAAACCAAAGACCTCAACCTGCATCAAAGAAGAAGTTCCATAGAAGAACAACCCCAAAGCCACAATGAAAGAAAGCTCCAACAAAGAGGCTCTAAAGCCCACAAAAAGCAAGAGAGAGCTAGGATAGCTTGCAAGCGAAAAGAGTAGAGAGAAGGAAAAACCTGTAAAAGCAACATCCGACCCTACATTCCACTCAAGGTCTAAAAAATGCCTAAAACTCTCCACAAACAAACCCACATCGAGCATCTCAAGCACCACACCCAGTGCTAGAGTAGGATCCATGCAAAATACCAACACTAAAGATAACAGGACAAACAAGCCCACAAGATAAGCACCCAGTTGTGTAGCCAACAAAGAAGAATAGGGCAAGAAAGCACCCAGTGACCAACCTCCATCAACAACGTCAATAGAAATAGAACTGTCAAAGCACCCAACATCAGCAGAAAACAAACACCTTGACTTGGAACTCTTCTTGTACGCCACAACAAACACACCACCAACAAGTGCACACACAGGCAGGGACCAAACCACTGCAAAAGGAAGCTCTGCAACCACCAAAGCACCCCCATCCAGATCTTCATCCTCCCCTCCATCGCCGTCAACATCAACAGAATTTGAAATAGCCCCCTCGCTCCCTTTCCCGCTCGAACACTCCATTATTTAGGCTATGGAAAAAACTAACTCATGAAATATTTTGGTTATTGTTATCTTTGTCTTTGTTATAAATTTTAACCAAACCTTTGGTAATGGGGTCTTTCTCAATGGTGGCCCCCCCTTGTCAATAATTTCATCAAAAGTAAATGCACAATAAACTTGTAGATGAAAGGCCATTTTAAGATTAAGATTTGTGATGAAAATATGGAAAATTTGTTTTTCTAGTATAGGCCAAGAGAAGCAACTAGCAAGACTCCTCCATCATTGAAGGAAGGAAGAATAACTTCCCCATTTTGTTTTTCATTATAAAGATTAAGCATGGTTAATTCATGTTCAATATTGTAGGAGAAATGGGTTACAAATTTCTCCACCAAGTAAGCAAAAGTTTGAATGGATCCTTGAGGTAGGTCTAAAATCCACTCAAGTATTTGTCCTAAACTACTATAAACGAGTCTCATATGGTATATATCATTATCAAAAACTTCTTGGTATGTCATGAATTTCTCTCTTACATGATTGCAAGGGTCTCCATTTCCCTTATATTAATCAAACTTTGGTATCTCAAAGTTCTTAGGGAAAGGTGTCATGGATATTATGGATTGATAAAAAAAAGTATGGAAATATTTCATCAAATTTAATGTGTGTTTTTGGTGTAGAGTCTTATTTTGCAACCCTTTGAGAGCTTATTTCATTTCCTACTACTCATGGGTGAGTGAATATGAAGGAATTAGATTCAAAGTTTGAGATGGATGATTGTATGACACTTATGGACGAGTTAATTGATATGTATTTATTTGTGAAATATATTGGTGTTCATACGAAGGTGGTTGTTGATAAGTGGTGGGAAGTGTCTTGATAGGTGGATTAAAATGTTGAAATAGTTTTGGAGATGTTGGAGATTGTTAGTGGAGTGATCAAATGTATGATATGGGATTATAAAGAGTTGGGAATGTGTTGGTTGTGGTATGGGTAGAGGAGATAATGAGTGAATTAATGATGTCATAGATGGAAAGTTTGTGTGAGATGGATTAGATGGAGGACTATTTTGGGTGACTAAATTGGAATAGATGTTTAAGTGAACAAGTTACCTGCAAAGTTGGAATATGATGTGGAATAGTGTGTGATGGATTAGGTGGAAAATGATCCTAAGTCTCTTGGTATGAATACCATTAGATTTTAGGTGTATATATATTTATATCATGATGCATTTGGGATCATGAACTCTCACCTTAAATGTAATGACTATCCATAGGATTATCCTTGTGTTGTTCCATGTTTTTGGCATTTTTTGTATTTTTTATTATTTTTGAATTTTTTGATTTTTGATTTTTGGGGAAAAATTTAGATTTTGGACTATATTTGAGATTTTTTTGGATTTTTGGATAGCATTTAATTTTTTTGGACTTTTGGACAATATTTGATTTTCTTTTTTGGATTTTTGGACTATTGGCTACTAAGAATAAAGGTCAAAATGAAAACATGGGTGATGTTTGGTGAAAGTTAATGATGAATGATTAGCATGGAAAAAAAAAATTAAAGGTGGGTTAGGATGATACAATTATTGATATTGAGGATATGATGAGGTTATCTAGATCAAAGGAACCTCCTAGATCAAGTTGTAGGGTAAATGGTTCATGATTTTAATCTTACTTAAGATAGGAAAGTTCTTAGACAAGATTGACTAGGATTCCTCAACTAATAACTTAGGATAGGAAAAATTCCTAAGTTAATTTCTTCCAAAGTGATAAGATAATTTGAGTTGCTACTTAAGATAGGAAAAAAATTTAAGCACACAAGAATTAAGGATAGAATATGATATGAAGTCTTTATTTTCAAAGGTAATTTTTGAATCAAACTGAAATGGATGATAATGTGAGTTGATTTTCTGTGTGTTTTGGATTATATGGATGTGGGTGTTTGATTTCTATGTGTGAATGGTCAAGATTGCATGTGTTGATGTAGAAGGAATGTTTGGTGGGGCATGATGGTGTTAAGATATGATGTTATGATATGGATATAGGTGATTGTGTGGCCCAAAAATTTAGACAAGAGGATGAAGGATATGGATGTAGGTGATCATGTAAACGTAAGATGTGGATAGGATAAATGTGATCTTGGATTGGGAATACAATATGATGTTATGGTATGTAGATAAATGGGGATGTAAGACAAGATGATATCTTATGATGTGGATGTATAGATAGATGTAAATGATAGTCTAAACTTAGAATATGGATGTATATGAGGATGTTGATGACAAGAAGCTGTTATAATATAGATGTTCTAACCTAGGATATGTATGTATATGAGGATGTGGTTTGGACAAGTTGAAGTGATGATAAGGATGTGAATGAGGATACGGATGACAAAAATATATTATATTTGAGTGTAAATTATAATCTAAACCTAGGATATGGGTGTATATGGGGATGGTAATATGTGAGGTAAAATTATATTATGGATATGTGTATGTAAATGAGAATGTTGACTTTGAGATTGAACAAAATGGTGTTAAGATATGAATGAATATAAGGATCTAAACCTAGGATGTAGACAAAATGATGGCATATTATGTTAAACAGGTGCAAGACAACTGAGAGGGAGGGGTGAATCAGTTGTCACACAAATTCAAACTTAAAACTTTATCACCTATCAAATCTTCAACCACACTATTTTGTTATTAAATATGAGCATGAAACACATATAACTGAAAATAAATCAACACAATGAACACCAAATTTTTATGTGGAAAACCCAATAAGGGAAAAACCACAATGAGGGTTAACTCACACTATATAGTATTTTAAAAGAGGCTCATTTCCAAAAGGACTCTCTGTCCAAGTACAAAGGCTCACTGCCTACAAAAGGGACTCACTGTCCAACAAGAGGCTCACTGCCTACAGAATGATTATACAAAATAGAGTAAGGCTTTATAGCCCAAGATGAACTGGAAAGATGCACCTATTATGTACTGATACAGTTTTGGATATGCTCACAACTACTGCCTTTCTGATCACACCTTCACATTCATTTCTTCTTCACTATTTCTTCTACCACTTTCCTACAAACTCACTGCACTTCCACACATACATTTGCACACACACAGATTTGCACACCTCTGTCTATCTTCACAAAAACTATTCGCCATATACTTATATATATATCCAATCTCTATCGCAAGCACTAATTAGGTCGGCCAAAATTAGATGCAATTTATTTATAAAGGATATCAATTGTCATCTCCACAAAGTATTTTCAAAATTCTTTAACGGTTAGTAAATTATATCATGTCGGTTTAGATCAAGAAATGGATTGCACATAATATTTCATATCAAATCAAAATTATCTTAACAAGTCGGCCAGGAATAGTCTTCAACGCAACCAACAGAATAATGTCACTTCATCATACAAGCACGAGAACATGAAATAACTTGATCATGCATGCCTTTATTGTCCATTAGTAGTTTCCCAAAACCGCAACTAGAAACAGTCAACTACAGAGAAGTGCGGACTAGAATACTAGATGGGCAACCAAAAATACCGGATCAGCAACCAAAGAGGATAAGTACCAGTATAAGAGTATTGGACCCAACTGCCAACATACTACCAACATGGTGACATCAATGAAAAAAATAGATAACTTTACTCATTTTTCCAACTATCTCCCCCTTTTTCATTGATGGAAACATGTAAACAAAAAAAATCTCTCTCCACTATCTCCAACACTCTCCATCCCAACACTCTCCCCCTTTGACATCAATGGCAAAGGGCACCAAAAATGAGTGTAAACATGGTGACATCAAAATTTCAAAATATTTTCCAAAAACTTCAAAACTTCCAGAGCATACATAAATTAAGTGAAGATGACACTCTTCACCTGGAACACCTTCTTATACCTTTCTTTGAGAATTGGCTACAACTTCTTCCAGTTAAAAACAATAGACTCTATTTTTGTGCATGTACTTTCTAATAATCCCAATAGAGTAAAAGAGGGTAACCAATCTACATCAGAACATTATTTCTCAACATCTTCAGCATCAATCAGAATTCTAGAAAGATGCTCTAACCGCACTTCAAAAATTTCTTTAAGAAGCCAGAAGGTCTTTGTCACATCATATCTCTATCTTTGTGTAATGATTAGTTCAGCCTGTAGTTCTCCAACTCTTATCCTTTGCTTCCCTTCTTTATCTTCAAATATATCAAAATTATTTCCAATCTCATTCACCTCGGCTTCAATTGCTTCAATTTTTCTTTTGAAGTTGTCTACAGTTGCAGGCCACCGAAGACAATACTTGTAAACATCTAAAATTTCTTTAACGCACTTCTTAGTTTCCTCAATCAATCCAGAAAAACTCTGCATAGCCTTTTTACATCTCCTTTCAACCAAGATTCCCATCTTACGTCCTTCTTGACCCTCAAGCAGCATCATTTCTTCAACAATCTCAGTCATATTTTCTGGCAAGAAATCAGAAACAATAGATACTTCAATACCTTTTCGAAGTAGATAATCTACCAGTGCATCATCAATTTTCAGTCTGTCAATAGGCGAGGCAACATTCCATAGTTTACCGATCTTCTTCATTTTTCCTTCAACTATCATAGGCTGGATATCATCAGGATCAGGGGATTCAGTACCAGTCAGAGATTCTTTCTCCTTCTCATCTAAAATATCAATGATGTCTTCAGTCATTTCCTTTCTCTTTTTTAATTCCGGAGGGGAATCACTGATAACAACCTCCATTTTCCTTTTTCCAAAGGAAGTGCCCACTTCGAATCGACTTAATATAGAAATACCAGAGTAAGGGTTTGCTCACAAGGATGAGAAATATGATCTGCACATATTTTCATTATCTTCCAAAGACTCTAGATGTTTTTAAATTTGTTTTCCAATAGGGATACTAGATTCCCACGTCACTTTATCTTTTCCTGGTAGAGAATTCAGAAAGTAAAACACTAGACATACTAGCAAGGATCTGAAATGAAACAGATAATTCTCAACCACTGACATTTAAACATTTTCAAGCAAATTCTCAAGCAACAAGCTACATAAATCAAGTTGTTTGTTCTCCATAACCATCATGTGGGAAATATGTACGACAATAGCCACAGTTGAGCTTTCACGATTTCTGAAATAAATTTTATATGAGATACCATATGCAATTTACCTAATGGTCGAATCAATAAGTGTAACAATCAACAGTGCTCTTTGATCTCTCCCAATGCCAGTCATCTCTACCACATCTTTATACTTTACAGTTTTCTTTCCAGGAAGTTCTCCAACACTGCATAATCCAATGATTGCTTCAATTGCATCCTTCGAGATCAAGTAGGGTTTTTCCAAAGAAATGTTTCCATCATTAAAAAAATTCAACAAGAACAGGATAACTTCCTTATCTTTAACCCACGGAAATTCACTCCACAAATCCATCCCTAGGGTTTTTATATTCTATAATTTGACTTCGCTCAACCCTAGCTCAATTTCCTTCATTTTCCTATGATTGAATTCTTCTACTTCGACCCTTTTTAGCTTTAGAGAGGTAACACCACACGAACCACTATCCATTTCTTATCTTTCTTGAAATTCAGCGACACTTCTTCGATTTTCTTCTTTCCTTTTGCAAATGGAGAGAGGGTTTCTAGATTACCTGAATCAATCTTCAAATTTCCTTCAGAAACACTTCAAGCATGCCTCAAGAATTCCTCGGAGCACCTTCTGACAATTTCAGATGCACAATTAACCAAAAACATCACAAATTTCTACTTAACCACCATTGAGTTTTCCCCAAGCGCATTAAATGCGGCAAACACAAAAAGTTGCTAAACACATACTTCACTTAGCACATAAAACCTTCAAACAGTCTGTAAATCTTCATACCAACATATTTTTCTCCAATTCTTCTTCCAGAACCTCTGAATAATCAATCTTCTCCTTCTAACCACGTGCCATCCTCTGACACACCATTCTTCTAGGGGGTTTTTATGATCTTCTGATAATGCTCCCCCTAAGACCATGCTAGGTCTAAATTTTGAATAAGTCATTTGTACCGGATGAGGGTACAGACACATCAGGAGTCTCATATTTCTCTTCTTCTTCTTATTTCTTCTTCCATGTCTTCTCCATCTCTTGCTTCATCTCTTCTCTGTCAATCTTCTTTATAGGTTCACTCTTCTCTTCTGGAGCAGACTTCTTTCCTTTCATATTCTTACAAACTTTAGATACATTTCCAAGTTTGTTGTAGTTATAACAAATCACACCTTTCTGATTAGATTGTCCTCCATTATTCCTCGATCTACAATGATTTTCTCTATGTCTGAATTTATTGTAGGCATAGCAGTAGCCATTAAAGAATTGATTCATTATGCCTTTATTAACCCTATTCCTCATTACCCGAATGATCAAACTCACCTGAGATCTACATTCTGTAGCTTTATGTCCAAACTTCCCACATTCAAAACATTTTCTAGAAAGAGAGCCAGAAAACTGATTTATCCTACTCCTGCATTCAGTTGCTCTATGACCATATTTGTTACAAGAAAAACAAACACCATCAAAAGAGGGTACCTCTGTGCATTAGGTTGTCTCACAGGAGGTCTTCTTGAAAAATTCCTTCTTAGCTTCCTCTTACCTTGATTCTTCTTTGCATCTTTAGAACATTCACCGGTATCAACTCCTAAGCCACCTTTTTCTTTACATGGTTTATGTCCTACAATCAGTTCTTCAAGTTTACTAGAGTTGGATCTGAAATTATTTTCACAGAGTTTAGCCTTCTCTAATTCAACTCTTAAGTTTACTATCTCCTACTCGAGTCTAGAACATTCATCTAACTTGTTTTGCACCATTGTATTCAAACATTCTTCAATCCTCTTCTTTTCTTATACTATCACTTTCAGTCCAATTATCTCTTATTTTAGTTGTTCACTTACTTCTCTATGTCTTTCCTTAAATTTCTTCAACTATTCCTTCAATTTCCAAACACATTCATTTGCTTCATCAAGATTCTCTTTCAAATCTCAATTTTCTCTTTCCACTTTATCAAGATCTTCAAGAGAAATCTGGAGCTCTCCTTTATCATCCATTCAACCAACCTTCAATATCCTCCTCAAGCAGTTAAGCTTTACACAAGGAACCACAAGCTCTAATACTAATTGTTAAACAGGCACAGGACAACTAAGAGGGGGGTGAATCAATTGTCACACAAATTCAAACTTAAAACTTTATCACTTATCAAATTTTCAACCACACTATTATGTTATTAAATATGAGCATGAAATACAAATAATAGAAAATAAATCAACACAATGCACACCAAATTTTTACGTGGAAAACCCAATAAGGGAAAAACCACAGTGAGGGTTAACTCACACTACATAGTATTTTAAAAGAGGCTCACTACCAAAAGAAGGACTCACTATCCAAGTACAAAGGATCACTGCCTACAAAAGGGACTCATTGTCCAACAAGAGGCTCACTACCTATAGAATGATTATACAAAATAGAGTAAGGCTTTATAGCCCAAGATGAACTGGAAAGATGCACCTATTATGTGTTGATACAGTTCTCGATATGCGCACAATTGTTGTCTTTCTGATCACACCTTCACATTCATTGCTTCTTCACTATTTCTTCTACCACTTTCCTACAGACTCATTGCACTTCCACACATACATTCATGCACACATAGATTTGTGCACCTTTGTTTATCTTCACAAAAAATATTCACCATATACTTATATATATCCAATCTACATCGCAAGCACTAATTAGGTCGGCCAAAATTAGATGCAATTTATTAATAAAGGATATCAACTGTCGGCTCCACAAAGTATTTTCAAAATTCTTTAACCGTTAGTACATAATATCATGTTGGCTCAGATCAAGAAATGGATTGCACATAATATTTCATATCAAATCAAAATTATCTTAACAAGTCGGCCAGGAATAGTCTTCAACGCAACCAACAGAATAATGCCACTTCATCGTGCGAGCACGAGAACATGAAATAACCTGATCATGCATGTCTTTATCATCCATTAGTAGTTTCCAAAAACCGCAACCAGAAATAGTCAATTGTGGAGAAGTGCGGACTAGAATATCGGATGGGCAACCAAAAATACCAAATCAACAACCAAAGAGGATAAGTACCAGTATAAGAGTGTCGGACTCAACTTCCAACATACTACCAACATGGTGACATCAATGACAACAAATAGATAACTTTACTCATTTTTCCAACATATTATAGATGTAAATGATGGTCTAAATGTAGGATATGGATGCATATGAAGATGTAGATGATAAGAGGGTGTTATATTATGGATGTATCCTAAAATTTAGATAAAATGATGGTATGGTTTGAATGTAAATGATTGTCTAAATCTAGGATAATGGATGTATATGGTGTGATAGGATGTGAAAGGTAAAAATATTTTATGGATGTGTATGCAAATGAGGATGTGGACTCTAATGTTGGACAAGATGATGTTATGATATGGATGTGAGGGTATGAAACCTAGGATTTGGATAACTAGATAATGGTATGGTTTGTGGTTATGATATGGATTGTATGAGGATGTTGATGACAATAGAATATTATATTGTGGATGTGTCATAATATTTGGATAAAATTATGGTATGGTATGGATGTAAATGATGGGATAAACCAAGGATAATGAGTGTATGTAAGGATGTTGATGACAAGATGATATTATGAATTGATGTAAATGGTAGTCTAACCTAGGATATGGATGTACGTGAGGATGTCAACTTATGATTTGGACAAGATAATGTTATGATGAGGATGTGAATGAGGGTATGATATAAAAAAAGGATGTTATACTATGTATGTAGATGGCAATCTAACCTAGGATATGGATGTATGTGAGAAAGTAGACTTAGGATTTGGATAAGATGATATTATGACGAGGATGTGAATGAGGGTACAAACAAAGGATGAAGGAAAGAGTATGGTTTGATATGGATTTCAATGGGAGTATATGGTTTGAAATTATAGGTTGATGGATGAACCCTAAGGGGAGTATGTAAAATATGACCTAGATTTATGTCAAAATGGTATAGGTTTATGAATGATCTTAAAATAGAGATTATTGGATATGGATGTTAGGGCATGATTAAGTATGTAAGATGGGGTCGATGGATGTAAATGGTTTTTAAATATAACACTTGATTTGGAAATGGTAGACACCTAAACCTTAGCAAGAGGATAATCCTAATCTAAGTAAACAAAGACAAAAGATTTTTTGTTTTTGGAATATTTCAATTTTTTTAGATTTTTGGTATAAGGCTACAAACAAGCACTTGGTATTCACAACACGCAACAAAGAATACACATTAACAATATTATAAAATTATTCAATAAAGAATTGACATTTCTTATAAAACCACATGTACACTATCTACCAAGGGCATAGGCAGTTAGGGAACGTAAGGTCATGTACCACCTTTGCACCCCTTACCTTAGAGGCTTATATCTTTCCCAAAGTGAGCTCTACTTCTACCACTCAAAAGTACATGGTGAGTAACTTCTCAAAATACTATTTATCCAAGCACTACAAGAGGGTGGCTAAAAGGTCTTAATCTATAATACACATTTTTTTATGGAATCCTCAATATACCTGAAAGTATAAGACATATAATATGTGAATCGAAGCCTATCTACAAACATGGGACACAAATGCAAGTGAAGATCCCTTCACCCTGTGTCCTAATGAATAGAGGTCTCAAGGTTGTGCCAAACATGATAACTCTTTTGAGATACAAATTTTGTTCTCCCCTTTATATACCTCGCCATAACATGTAGTTGAGATAGTCCCCTTGGTGATGAAATCCAAGGAAAATAACTTATTTATAATCCTCAAGATCACACTAGGGTGTGAGAGGAGAGCATATGTAAGTGTACCTTAGGGATTAAAAAAACTCATTAATTTTAACCCCAAATCAAAATATGAGATTAAATTTAAACATGATTTTCTAATGATGAGAAAAAAATAATACAAACATAACAAATAGAAATAAGAAGGGTCTAAAACAATCTTCAAGAAGACATCCTACAAATCCACATACATCTTGGACCAATGTCCTACATGAAATGACTGTTAGAGACAAAAAATAGACCTGCACATAAAATGGATTAAAATAAACCTGCAAAATGAGAGGATCAAAAAAGATAAATAAATAACCAAAATAAGAAGAAATAAACTATGTTAACTATGTAATTCTTAGAAAAATATTATTTTAAAAAAAGTAGTACCTAATTTTAAGTCCATTTATGAAAGCTATGGAGCTTTGAAGGTTTCAAAATGAGAATTGTGCATATGCAGTTGAGAAACATGTGCATTCTAAAAAATAAGACCTAAAAAAAACTACTTAGTCCATGATGAAGAGCACGAAACTCTATCCTATTTCAAAAAATACATGAATAAAGATGCTCGTATGATAATTTTATACCTATTCAAAGTTGCCCTCTTGATTTAAAAATTGTAACAAGAGGATTTGGGACGTTGGTGGCTAGTGGGTGTTGAATTTTAATTTTTTGAAATACATGTGTGTGTGTTTGTGTTTAAGTTTGCGTTTTTCTAAATTTTAAAATAAATTTAAATTAAATTAAAAATAAAATAAAATAAAAATAGAACGAATAATGGTGCAAGGGGGAGGGGTGTCGATTTATCCTCTTGATCGTAAAAAAAGGGAGTCAATAGAGATTTTGGAGCCATCAGTCGGTGGCAAGGGCATGGAGCCCTAGACCTACCATTGTAGTGTGGGAGGTATTGCAAACTTACCTATAAACCCTACCACTTGCCATTTTTTAAGCTTTGTTTTTAAATTTTTAATTTATAAATTTTGATTTATTATTTTTTATTTGATTTTTTTATTTTTTTCAAAAAAAAGAATAAAAATAAAATAAAATAAAATAATTGGTACATGTACATGGACAATCATCTAATGGCCTTGGGTTGTGTGCTTGGGGTTGAATTTTTTTCCTCATATTGACCTACTCTAATTTTCGCAATTTAACACATGATCCTTAGGTTTTGATAGCTTTTGACCACAATGACAGGGCATATTTTGCATCAAAATGCTCCTAAACACTTGTGACCTACAACTTTTTTTCACAAAGCCCTACAAGTGACACTTGCAAAATTAAACTCACAAAAAGTCAATCGATTAGATTTGGATTAATAATTATTAGTGTTTCACGTTAGGTTCACCAAAATGTATGTATTGAAAAGAAATAAACAAAATAGCATTCAAATTAAACCAATCAAACACTCAAACTTTCACATGCAAACCTCAAATTGGGCACGTTGTAAAGATTTGTTTGTTTTGGGATGTGGGTGCTCAATTCGCTAGCATAACCTTAACATTTTATAGATATCAAACTAACAAAATTTGGGTATAAAATTGAATGCTTGTGAAATGATCAAAAATGGATTTGATTTATAGATTTGTAAGAGAAACATATGAATGGTTAGGATTCAATCTAGAGTCTCGAAAATTATCCATGATTTGGGGAACTATTGAAGAGTTGTGGCAAGCATGGGAAAGTTGAGAATTATTTCAATTTTTAATAAAAATAATTATGATTCCTCAACTCAAATTCACTGGGAGATAACAAATTTGATTAATGAATTAACTATGTGTATGAAGGAGTTAATTAAATACATGAAAGAATCAAGGGAAGTTGACTATTTGTATGGAATAGTTAATCAATTGCATGAGTGAGTGAAGTGTATTCAATTGAAGAATGAGACTAGAAGTAAGTATGTGCAAAATGATTAGACTTGGTAATCAACTAGGTGAAATGAAATTTGATTATTTAATATGAATTAATAGAATTATTGGTGCACATGAGGTGGATATTTATATTAATTAATTTATTAATGGATAATTAATGGATAAATTTATGGATAATAAATATATAAATATGTGGATAACTAATGGATAATTAAATTAATAAATAATAACAACCTAATTTAATTAAATAATTAGGACTTATTTAATTTAATAGTTAAGGATTATGAGTGGACTAGTTGATGAATGGGCAATAAGGTCATAGGTGATACATCATGTTAGAGGTACTACGAGATGAATGGATGAAATACATGATGAGGTGAATGGTTTGGTTATGAATGAAGGATTAACGCAAAGGTGACATTATTTAGGTGTCTATAGGGTATATTAGTTTTGGGTTTATAAAAATGTACAAATTTTGTCTTTTTTTATCTTCTTTCTTTGAAATTCAAAATACAATAACTTGCACGAAATTGGTGACATGACTCCCTGTGTGTTTTCTTTGATGGATTTAACTTGTCATTGAGTCAAAAAAATTTATCGTTGTCTCTAATATTTTTGTAAGTGATGCATGACAGAAGGAGGCCGTTTGATGTTGGTGCCCTTAATGTTTTGACTAATTATGCAATACTTCTATAATTTCCCTAATATATCTTCTTAGCTTCGTGGAAGGTTTAAAAGAAGTGTCAAAGGATATTTGGGTAGTATAAAATTTTCTTCTAGCAATTCCTCTTCCACATTAGGCTTAGGGTCAGAGTTCATTGAAGTTGGTACAAAAATTATGAAAACTCAAAAACTTATTCTATAAAAAAAAATCATTTCTCAAGAATGCATGATTACACCAAAGTATAGAATTACATACCATATCTTACACCTTCATTTTATGTAATGTTGCTACATTCTCCTCTTCCACATTAGGCTTAAAGTCAAGGTTTACTAAAGTTGGTATGAAAAGTTATGAAAAATAAAAAAATTATTCTACAAAATAAAAATGAAGAAGGCTTAACTTAAAGTCAAGGTTTATTGGAGTTGGTATGAAAAATTATAAAAAAATAAAAAAATTATTGTACAAAATAAAAATTATTATTGAAGAATGCATTATTACACCAAAGTAGAGGCAAAATATAAAGTATAGAAGTGCATGCCATTTCTTACACCTTCATTTTATGTCACACTACTTCAACTATTTACATTCAATTTGATTCAATTAATACACTAATAATCTCCAACCCTAATCCACACACCATCTAACTACCACATCAATTTTCTCTAATCATCACAACATTTCCCTACTCTAGACTAGTTTAAATTCAAATTCTCATGGGGATGGTTTAATATACACTAATTCAAATTCCCTCTTTTCAACCTAACTCTTCAAATATCTATTAATAACTCTTCAAATATATATTAATTCCTCCATTGACTAGCATACCATTTACTTCAATCTGATTTAATAACATAGGACTTGTCTATATAGATATTGAAATGGTTTAATGCACACTAATTCAAATTCCCTATCTTCAAACTAACTCTTCAAAAATATATTCATTACTCTTGCATACCATTTACTTCAATCTAATTGAATATCTGAGGACTTGTCTATATAGATATGGGAATGGTTTAATATGCACTAATTCAAAATCCCTCTCTTCAAACTAACTCTTCAAAAATACATTCATTACTCTAACATACCATTTACTTCAATCTAATTGAATAACCAAGGACTTATCTATATAGATATGGGAATGGTTTATTATTGTAGACACCTAAAATTGTTCTAGCTTGTGAACTAGCATATATCACTACATTTCATATCAAAAGCATCAAAAACTCTACTTTCTGCTATTAATTGAATAATACAACATTATTTAGTTAATTCACTTTTTCATCAATTTCAACCAATTAAATAAATCATTTATTTAATAAAGTCTTAATCTGACTTTATTCCTCCTGATTAATTAAACAACTTAATGATATCAAGTTTCCACAATCCATAATGTAATTAAATAACGTCGATTATTTAATTATGTCGCTAATTCACTTTATTCCCCTAAGTCGATTAAAATATTAAATCATAATAATTTAATTAATTCACTTTCCCTCCAGATTTGAATAATTTGAATAAACTATTCAAAACATCATCAAAAATCAAATCAAACTAATGCAACTTTATTTGCAAAAGTCAAACTTGATGTTCAACTCCAAAAAGAATTAATTGCTCATTCTCAACCACTTTTCTAATTGAGAAAATTACAAATCACTGATTGCTCAATCTATTTCCTGACTGATTGATCTATTTCCTGACAGAAATCTATTACGTGCCTAATCAATCTATATTCCTAATTGATCAATCTATTCTTCAATCACATTAATTACATAATCTATTTGCACAAATTATACCCATCTAAATCCTCTCAACATCTTTCGACTGTCGATCAAGATATTCTACTACGCAGTCCTAATCATCCATTTCAAATCACAATTTCTATATAACAAATCTCTTTCCTCACAAAAAAGGATCGGAGAATCAACAGTCTACACAACGAAGTAATGCCAAATCAACATTGACAAAACTTCAACCAACATCTTCGATCAACATGCATGTTCTTCAAAGCTCTCGCACGCAAACAATGGAGGCTTCGCATTGATATGAAAAACCACATCTTCGCGAACACACTCCAACACAGGATGGGTAACAATTTAGTTTAATAAATTCATGTATTCTTGCTTCATTTCATTTGCATTTCTTGAAATTAGTGTTCTTAACCGTTCATTTCATGAGTAATGGGCATAAAACTAGATCATTATTTTGGATTAGATTAGTTTTTATTCATTGTTTTGATCTTATTTACACTCATAGATTTCCCTCTTACACAATTATGCACTAATTCAAAATCCCTCTCTTCAAACTAACTCTTCAAAAATATATTCATTACTCTAGCATACCATTTACTTCAATCTAATTGAATAACCGAGGACTTGTCTATATAGATATGGCAATGGTTTAATATGCACTAATTCAAAATTTTCTCTTCAAAAATATATTCATTTCTCTAACATTCCATTTACTTTAATCGAATTGAATAATCGAAAACTTGTCTATATAGATATGGAAATAGTTTATTATGCATTAATTCAAAATCCCTATCTTCAAACTAACTTTTCAAAAATGTATTCATTACTCTAGCATACCATTTACTTCAATCTAATTGAAGGACTTTGTATGTATGTATAAACACCTTCCGAGCCAATATTTTGATAAAATAAAGCAAGAAAAAGATAGTATTGAATACTTGCATCTAATAAACATAAACAAAGATAAAGATATTATTGAATACTTGCATCTAATAAACATAAACAAAGATTATAACAAACATTTATCCATAGATCCTCAACACATACACAGTCTATCTTTAATCGTGTACATCAGCTTAGAAGCTTTACATCTATCACCTCAGCTCTCTGATCTTGACATCGGAGGCCAAATTAAGTTTGCGAAAGAGCATCCAAATCTCATTCACTCTGTGCTCAAACTCAAAGGGAGAATTGTACTGCGCAACAGTGTAGAGGGAGGACTGGTCAGCTTTAGATTGAGCGATAGCAGTTTCCCAGCGTGTTCCCTTGAGACTCGCCTGCAACTTGGCTGCCTCCTTTCCCACATTATAATC
Organism: Sequoia sempervirens; assembly: GCA_007258455.2. NCBI lineage: Eukaryota > Viridiplantae > Streptophyta > Pinopsida > Cupressales > Cupressaceae > Sequoia > Sequoia sempervirens. The sequence continues at coordinate 36,957,982 of VDFB02270651.1, read as the reverse complement.
ACTCGCAAAACCTCCAAACCTTCGCACTGCAGCGTATCGAACCTCCCACCTCGATTCCTCCAACGCTAGGGTTTTGGCTGCCTTCGGAGGGCTTTTCTGGAAACTTTCGGGCATATAGAAGCTAACGACGAAAGAAGACTTGCAAAAGGGTCCACTTGACGGAAATATGTCCGTCAACACAGGCGCCGTCATCGGAACCTTGGCGTGCTCCTCGTTCTGTCCTTGGATGTAATCAAACAACCTGGAAATGAAAATAAAGTTCAGAAATTTATGGAAAATTAAAACGAAACGAAAATGAAAATAAAGTTAGAAATTTACGGAAAATGAAAATGAAACGAAAATGAAAATAAAGTTAAGAAATTGAAAATGAACCGAAAAAGTTCAGAAATTTATGGAAAACGAAAATAAAGTTAAGAAATTGAAAATAAAGTTCGGAAATTTATGGAAAATGAAAATGAAAATAAAGTTCAGAAATTTATGGAAAATGAAAATGCAACGAAAATGAAAAAGTTCAGAAATTTATGGAAAATGAAAATGAAACGAAAATGAAAATAAAGTTCAGAAATCTATGGAAAATGAAAATGAAACGACAATGAAAATAAAGTTCAGAAATTTGTGGAAAGGGAAAAGCGAGATTACCTTAGAAATCCAGTCCTTGTGGCGTCCACAAAGGAGATGTTGTGAATGGAGGAGGTGGACATCCAGACAGTCTGGTTGTAGCGACGAATCTCATACAATTCGCCTTCCTCGATAATGTCGTACGAGGGGCATTCAATGGAATTGCATGAAGGAGGAGGAGCCTCAGGCTTGCTCCAGGTGACTGCATGTTGGCAATGGATTAGTAACAGCAATAGCGCGCCTGCAATGTTGAATTTCATGGTGGATTTTCCTCGCCTCTGCTTTTCGGTTTCTGTGAGGCTAAGCAAGGGCAAAGTATGGCTATAAAGATATTAAGATGAGGACTTCTGTGGCCACAAACTCACTCCTAAAGAATCAAATTTTTAGTCAAATGGACAATTTAACAAGACACGCCGCACTATTCTACGGACAAAGAAGCGTACACGCGTGTTGCCCGCAGCCATTAAACTTCAAGTGGATGTTTTTTACTCGCTCAGAAATCCTTCATTACGAGGGCCTAAATTTGATGGTTGTATCGTTGGATTAAGCTATTTTAGTTGTAAAATACAATTTACTAATGTAGTTATTTATTTCAGATGAAAATGAAGGGAATGAAAGTTTTTAATGATGATTAGAAGACAATTTTAGGAAGACTGTATTATTTGAAATGAAAATGAATGAAATGAAAGTTTTTAATGACATTCACAAGATCAAGGATTGGAAAAACCAACATAAATTTTAATCAACAAATCACTATTTCTATTTATGGTGCAATTTCAAAGACATAACAATTATGAAAAATTTGCTTGAGAGGCAAGATTGATTGTCAAATTTAGGCCATGTTCACTACCTCTAGTTTTGATAAGTAGGAGGTATTTTCCACAGCGTGTCAAATTGTGATATTGCTATCAGGATTCAAACGGGTAGTTTTACAAGTCAAACTCATCAACCCATGTTTCATGAGTAGTGGTTCACAAGAACCCCTAGTTTTGTTGAAAACATTTATCTTTTAATAGTTTTTCTTTTCATTTTCGATTTACTCAAAACACTTCAATATTTCAATTTCAAATTGTGTGCATGCCCGTGTGTGTGAAGGTTTACAATTTGTAAAGAAAAGTAATTAAATTAGACACAATTAACTTATATTAAGTAAATGATAATTGTGAATGATAAAGTGTATAAATAGTGATATTAGAAAATTAAATTTGAAAGAATTGTTTATTTAGCTTGTGGAACAATAATAGAGATAAAAATTTAATGTAGCTAGGAATTTGATTGTTTGTTATTAAAAAATAGCTAATATTTGAATGCTCGTTGTCCTCAAATTCTCTATTGGTATATAGCTCTATGTGGGTTAATTTCATGGCTATGGATCAACTTTGCATCACATGGATCTAATATGTGATCTATGATTAATTTCGAGAGGCATTCTATAGTGGCCACAAGGGGTGGGGTGAGTTGTTAACAAAAAATCTTATCTTTTATCTTAAATTTGATGGTTGTTTACATGTAAAAATACTAATATTTAATAATAAATAAAATATTTCTAAAATAAGTAGCACATCATAAATAATTTTTTAATGTAGATATAATAAAATGTATATGCTCGTGTAGTAAATAAATAGTTTCAAAGTAAAACAAAATAACTTTTAAGTAAATAAAAAAGCTCCAAATTGATACCTTTTGGTATTTTTTTAGATAGATGTATCTAAGATATCTATACTAGTTCTAATATAGCATGATTGAAACTTCTAAATTTTTGGAAATCTTTCTTTTGTTGATAATCAAAGATTGATGGTATTTTAAAATACCTTGGGAAAGTTTCCACATTACAAGGGTTAAGTTCTACTAGGTTAGCCCCCTTGATTGGACCAACTTCACAAATATGAGTAATAGGGGTAGATAATAGACAAACATGTAGATGATATTGATGATAATTGAAATGCAAATTACTTATTTATTTTAGTGATCCAATTCTAAGTGTTCCTATAAGAGCTCCTTGTAAATGCAAATGATTATTTAATCATTGATTGATGTGATTAGATGATGAATTAATTCTCAAATAATTATTTAATCACTGATTGGTGTGATTAGATGATTAATTAATTCTCAAATAATTGTCCTTAAATACCAAGACATAACAAATCATCACCAAAATGTGTACCAAATTAGTGCCCAATGAATATGAGGAAAAAGCATAAGTTGATATTTTGAATTTTAAATTTTGAATTACAAGTTAAATCTATGTCATGTACTATCACTCTTGCATGCCATGAAAATGACCCCAAGATAAAGAATGCTACATCTTGGGAACAAGAATGGGTGTATAGAAACTAGGGCTAATAAGTAATGCATATATATATGGGAATAGGCATAAATAGGGTAGGGTTCAATACAAATGTATAGAAATGTGCATGTGAGGGTAAATGTTCAGGTAGATGGAGACTAGGGAAATATTCATACTTAGCACAAATGTATACGATATGTTGATATGTAATTGAATTGAGACATCGTCTTAAAATTAAATGGGAATAATATAGGTATGCAAATTTCACCATTACACAATTGTAAGGGAGTTTTATCAAACCCTAATTAATTTATCTAAGCTAGCTAAAAAAATGCATATCAATAAGCAAAAATTAACCTAGACAAAGGGGCTAGGAATAAAATTTAAAAAAACTAAATTAATTGAGAAAGTCAAATGAATTGAAAATTATACGTTGCTTGACAATTCATGATGGGGAAATGATGTTCTATAAGTCAATAACTAGTTTACCTTTGTTCCATATTTTGAGGGCATTATATGAAAAATATATTAGATTCTAAAGATGAGTAATTTGTTGCTTTGGCTCATCTTTGCTTTGGATCATTTATACTAATAATTTTTTCATTGCACCATTGACCAACTCTCCCACATCATTAGTGGTGGGGCTTGTGATTTTTGAGTAGTTTCTTCCTTATGCCATCCTTTATAATGGGCCATAATTTGATGAAATCAATGACCATACATATGTAGATTATATCCATCATGTTTTGAAATTCAAGTGTGCCCCTAATGATTATGCTACAATGTTAAAGATGTATTAAAGGAATGCCATCATCCTCACTCAAAATCAAAATGGTGGGCATTAAGGTGTGAAATAAAGGATCTATTCTAGATTATTTTGTGAATGTAGTTAGATTCAAATCCCCATTGTCATCATGACATTACTTACCAACTTTATTTTAGTCTTATAGTAATGTTGTTCTATTTGTATCAATAAGTACTTCAAGCTCAATTATTGAGAAGGTACAAGGGATAATCATTCCATAGGAATTAGTGATTTGTAATTTTATAACTATGCATATTTGAATGTTCAATAAAAAGGAGTCATGGTTAGTTTTATCCCTTATTTTTCATGAGATTTACCTTTTATTTATGTTATAGATGCTTAAGTTACAAACTTGATGATTATTAACGTGTAATGTTTGTAATTGGAGCTCACTATCTCATCCAATGAATGATCCTAGATTTTTCACTTAGATTAAAATTTAATTTTATATTTAATTTTAGAATATTTCTCCCATTTTTGCATTCACAATACAGATTAGAATTTCTTATTGAAAACCATGGGTGTGTGCACCAATCTGACACAAAAAAGGTATCAAATTATGAAAAATCATGAAATGGGCCTTTTTTGCATGCACCAAATTTTGCACTCGTTGAATGTAAAAGGTGAATAAAAAAATCACACCCAAACCTGCTCATTTCTATGCTGGCTGTGATTTCCCTTTGCTGGTTTTCACCTCTGCAACCCACACTCACCAAAAGGGGGCCATTTTTTCCACTTTCAGGTTGTGATTCTTCACAAGGATGTCACCAAGACGTTGTCGAGGTGAAAGAGGTATGTATTTCAATTTTTTTAGTTTTAAATTTAAATTAAATTGTAGATTGAATTAGGTTTTTTAATTAAACTTTGTTTTAATTTCCATGAAATCAATCTCCACCTCCAAATATTGAAAATTTACAATCACCTCCTTATGAAGACCCTCATGAACAAGAATAACATCAAACTCCTCCCTCAATTCGTAGACATCTTGTAGGAACACAACAAAATATTCCAAATCAAATAGAAAACAATAAAAGAGAGATTGAAGAATTGATTGCAAGATTAAATGATATTGCTGCAACACACTCTCATAGGAGAGGCGTTGTTGAATCCCTACACTCGGTTGTATCTCGTGTAGTACAACTTATTTTTTGGTCAAAAAAGAGGGAGGAATTAAAATGATTTTATGCAAGTGGAATTTCCTATGCACAAGTGAAGAAAGAGAAAATTAGCAAAGCCGACTTGTGTGCCCTTTTCATGGAGCCAAGAACCAATGCACCTTTATCACTTGCATGCAAGAGGTTCCCCATCCATTGGTGCCACCATAAATTAATTAAAAATAAATCTTGGGAGCGGTGGTGGATGGTTTTTAACCAACCTCCATGCAATAACTACGAGGTCCCACAATATTTTTTGAGAAAACTCTATTGTGAGTTTTTCCTCAATAAGATGCCAAATTATTTTGACTATCTAGAATTTCAGGGTAGAGGTGGGGGCTCCACACATGATAGAGAAGGTGCACAATGTAATTTGTAGCTGGCACCAAGACCCTTGGCTAGATCTGTGGTGGAGCATGTGACCATTCCTTCCATTGTGAAGGACAGTGTTGAGGTGGACATGTTGGACTCAATTAGCTTGCTCACTCAAAGCCTTATATAGTGTGTGAGGCCTTTAGTAGAGCCTAATGTGGATGAGTCTTTTAGGGCCAGAGTTCTAGTCCACTTTTGTCACTCTTGCAGTGTTGTTTGCATGTATGATGGTGAGAGTGCTTAGGATGCAATTACACAAGATACATCAGTTGCACAATAGATGGTTATGATAGATACCTTATTGAATGAAACATTCAACATTGATACTCAAGTAAATTTCAGCAAGTTCATTTATTTTATTTATTAAATTTTATTTTCAAATGTAAGAATAACTAAATTAGTAGAATGAATATGATAAAAATTTAGGGTCAGAGTATTGATGATACATGCACCGTTCCCATAGACCGCTTTATGCTTACATCATCCAGTCCACAAGTATGTAACCAGTATTAAAGAAATAATTATTGCATGTGAATAATTGAACCTTATATGAATGATTGTCTCATAACACACTTTGGATGGACAATAGTTTACTGGTGGACCTTCGACATTGACACCTCGTTATTCTCGTCCTCGACCAACTTTCACTCAGGTCACCTTTATTCATTAATGGTGTTGTAAAATAATGTTAGGTAGTTTTGGTGATTGAAAAAACACTATTCCATATGATTGTACTTTTTAGCATAATTCCATATGATTTTGTACAACTATACTTTGTTCTTTAATGCATCTATCCTCTAAGGTTTTATACCACTCCTTAGGGCTTGATTTTCCTTAATTTAGTTTTGAATCAAAATGACCTAGCTTTCTTTGCTCAAAAACCCTTTTAGTTTCATGGTCGTCCAAATCTTGACGTGAATCCTCATTCATCCAACCATCTTTAAGACAATCCTTCATATCATTGGTCCTTGTGGTACTTCCACCTATTCCATAAGTTACTCCATAATCTATATGTCCAAATATATCATTTTATTTCTCATGAGAAGCACCCACATATTAACCTATATTTACACTATTACTAACATTTGTACTTAGTACATGGATTGCACCCACTGCAAGTGTGTTATAGAACAACATTTAGGAACCTAAGAATACCCATTTTTAGAAGGAACTACTCCAGTACATGACTTTGATTGCCCAAAATTGTTTATACCTTAGTTCTCATATAACTTGAGAATTTGGTTGTTTATTTATTCCAATTGTAGTCTAATCACATCAAACTGCCACCATCTCACCTCCCATTAGAGGGCAGCCTGACCTTGAGGAACTTAGCCGCTAGGAAGATGACCCAAGCAGCAATGTGGTGAGTTTAAATTGCAAGGAGAGTGATGTGTTCAGTTCATCATTTATATAATTCCATTCCACTTGAGCGAGTGCATTCTAAGCAACATTGAGACCAAATACCCAAAGTTACCAACACAACTCTTTTCCAAACAAAATTATTTTTGTTGTTCATAAACTTCAAAGTTAAATAGTTGTGCATCATTTTCAATGTTTGATGTCTCTATGCCTCATTTTACCTCTTCAATCACATGAATAATTAACATATTCTTGTTGCCATACCATGAATTCAGGGAATCCTACTAAAAACAAAGTGTGAAAAGTCATACTACAAGTCTTATAGCATATTGTAGTATTATATTTGAATTAAAGGTAATTACATCATATTAAATCATTTTGACATGGATAGTTAAACCTAAAACCTAAAATACAATACCAATATTATCTTGGTGATAATCTAATGTTAAAGTGCTATTAAGATCAAGTATTTTTCTTCAAATGTATAGATTTGCAGCTTGTAATGTTCAAAGTGTATAACTTTAATTGTTAGCATTGTAAAATTATAAAAGAGTTTATGAACCCCCTTAAATTTATTTGTGTATAATTTTAGAAATTAGAATAAATCAATTAAAATTAATCACTAAATTATAAAATATTAGTGGCTAACAACTACGAATGGGCACTAGTAACTATAATAATAGCTTAGATTGATATATTGTGATAGACCTACAAAAGTAAGAAGATAATCATTAAGCTTGCAATAAAGTGCTCTAAATAATTGAGGATGTTGTTGATTTAATGTTATATCAATTTGAGTATATGAAAACATTTTCCATCTTTGGAAAGTATTAAGAACAACAACATTCAAAAATAAAATAAAATTGAATATAAATGTAGGAAGTATAAACTCATGTTTAAAAATAAATAAATTGAAAAAATTTGGGCCTAGAAAGAAAGATTCTAGACGAAATACAAACAACATTTTCTTAAAAGGGTGATACAAAGTTAAAGGTTGATTTTTCCATAGCAAATTCACTCAACGCAAAAGAAAAATGAATTACTATTACATTTATAGTCTTATTATAGTTGAATGATTTTATTCTTGCAGTAAAAATTTAAACTTAAAACATTAAGACCTTAAACTTTCTTGTTACAAATTTACCAAAAATAATCTAGATTGGAAGAATCATACATAAAATGCTTCTAAATCATTACTACCATTGAATCATGATTTAAAGGTGAACGGATATCCTTGATTGTTTATAGAAATTAGTTTGTTTTAGAGAAGGAAATTATTACCCAAACAAACATCTCTAATATGTATAGAAAGATAAATTACAAGTCCATATCTAAATAAATTGTTTGTAATAGAACCATTCAAATAAAATTTATAGTGTAATAATCATCCCTAGCTACTAATATTTTTTTTCTTTCTATTATCACATTACACCTTAAGTATTAACTTTATTCACAAGGTAACTTCTATCTAATTTACAAGTGTCAACTTCACAACCTTACCAATGATAGTCATGACAACAACCCTATGCCACAATATTACATATTCACACTAAATATGATAAGCTCTCAATATTAGGGTCATTCCAAGACCCAAGCCTATACTTAGATAATTCATTTATAATAAGCCTATGCCTAAACCAAACCAAGTTTCAAAGATTTCATGCTTTTTAAGTTGAGCAAGGAGTCTTATTTCAAATATATGTAGCAATATGTGCATCCTCTACCTAGTATTTGGAGTCCATTTTTTTATGGTACAACATTGACCTAGCTGCATTGAGGTTTTGTTCTCTTTGAGACCCCATTTTGTCGTGTTGCATATGAAGTAGTATATTGACTTCGAATTCCACTTTCAAGACAATAATAAAAAAAAAAATTGGAGATATATTCTCCCCAATCATTTGATCCCAAAATAATCAACAAGAGAGAGTAAAGAGCATTGCCTTGAAATTTTTTTTGAAACTTCATATTTTTTGTTTTATTTTCATATGCTAACATCAGAAAGCCCTACCGATGTTCATGGCATAATGGACCATGGATTTTTTGCAAAAATAACAATTTATGATCCTTTGACAGAGGTATGTGACATATTAGTAAATTTGACATTATATTTTCTCTTTTATTGGTCTATTATTGAAAATTTTAATGATACTCGTATGTAGTTTAATTACTATATTGATGCTTGCCACAAGGGCTTGTCACTCCAGATCATCAACATGCTACTGTTGCAGATGAGCATGTTGATTATTTGTTTGTGGTAAGTGATTATTCTATTATATGTCATTCCATAATTCAATTTCTATATATTAATGTCTATACTTCTTATTGTATTAGTTGAATATCTAGAGAAGTGAGGAAAGGAGGATGAGTGAGTGTATTTGAAAGACAACAACATCACTTGCATCTCCATCTAGCTGACAGTTGAAGGTAGCTCGCGATCTATTTCTTTCCCCTAGTGGGAAATTACTATGTATTAAGGTTGTTTGTTCTATGGCTACATGGCATTTTTGAACATATGTTTTGTACTACGATCGATATGTGACATTTTTTGTCCATATGGATTTTTTGCAAGCCTGTATGACTTTATTGGATATATTATATACTTTTATCGACATATAACATTATATGGCCTTATGGATTTTTTATTAATGCAAATCTTATTTTACCACTATTATCAGATTATATCATTGAATTATTTTCCTCTCACCTCACATGGTGTGGCTCAAAATGTTTGGGAGAGTTGGGGTACAAAATAGGGCCATGCATATCGTATATGTTCCCACACAAACATGTTGGGTTTAATAGTTAGGCCCCATGACACACAGAACGGAAATTTGGCTACCGTGCAACTTCACATTGCATGCATTTGATGATTTTTGGGGCATCAAAAAAACTTTCACCACGGAAAAATGGTTTCAAGTATTCAAAATATGAGAGAGGTAGTTGTAGAGGGGCATCACATGCACCTATAGGATTAGGTAGAATGTTCATATGTGCCACCAAATCTGAGAAATAGCGTGTCAAAGTTTGACATTTTTTGCACTTATGGATCTTAAGAGAAGACATCGGCACAGTGTAGTCTAAAACATTCGAGAGAGTTGGGATAAAAAATAGGACCATGCCTAGCATAGATATTCCCACGTGGAAATGTCGGTGCTAATGGTTTGGCCCCACAAAGAACAAAACAAAAATTAGCCTACCTTGCAACTTTACACTACGTGCATCTGACAGTTTTTGGGGCAGCAAAAAGACTTTCACCATGGCCAAATGACTTGGAGATATGAAAAACTAAGAGAGGTTATTGTAGAGGGACCCTATGCGACCCTATAACTTTAGAAAAAACATTTCTAAGTTCCACAATTCTTGAGAAAGAGCTTGTCAAATTTTTCCACTTTTTGGCACTTTGGTCTCTTAAAAGAAATCGCTAGTAGAATGTAGCCTGGAATGTTTTGGGATTTTGGGGTGCAAAATAGGACCTTTCCTAGCATAAACCTACCCACCTGGACATGTTGGAACTGTAGGTTTGGTCATATGACGAACAGAAAAAAAAAATTACACCACCTTGCAAATTTCTCTTCAATGCATTTGACACTTTTTCCATCAACTAAAAACATGTCACCATGGGCAAATGGATTGGAGATATGAAAAACTGAGAGAGGTTATTGTAGAGAGACCCTACATTATCTTGTACCTTCAGATGAAACATTTCTAAGTTCCACAATTTTGAGAAAGAGCTCATCAAAGTTTTCCACTTTTTTGCACTTTGGTCTCTTAAGAGAAATTGCCTCTATAATGTAGCTTGGAACATTCTAGCATGTTGGGGTATGAAAAAAGACCTTTCCTAGCATAAACCTTCCCACCCAAACATCTTGAAACTATTGATTTAGTCACATGATGAATAGAATGAAAATTATGCCACCTTGCAACTTTAGACTACATGCATCTGACGCTTTTTGCAATGTGTGAAACCTTGTCACCACGGGAAAATAGATTGGAGATATAAAAAAATGAGAGGTTACTGTAGAGAGACCCTACATGATCAAGTACCTTTAGACGAAACATTTCTAAGTTCCATGGTTTTTGAGAAATATCTCGTCAAAGTTAGACACTTTTTTGCACTTTGGTCTCTTGAGAGAAATCACTGCTACAATGTAGCTTGGAATGTTCTGGCATGTTGGGGTGTAAAACAAGACCTTTCCTAGCATGAACCTACCCACCTAGATGTGTTATAACTTTCAGTTTATTCGCACGATGAACATAATGAAAATTGTGCCACCTTTCAACTTTCTTTTCAATGCATTTGACTCTTTTTCCATCAACTGAAAACTTATCACCATGGGAAAATGGATTGGAGATATGAAAAAATGAGAGAGGTTATTGTAGAGAGATCCTACATGACCTTGTACCTTTAGACAGAATGGTTGTAAGTGCCATAGTTTTTTAAAAAGAACTCGTCAAAATTTACCACTTTTTCACACTTAGAGCTCTTAAGAAGTCGTTGATACAATCTAGCCTGGAACGATCTGGCATGTAGGGGTGCAAAAAAGGACCTTTCCTACCATAAACCTACCCACCTAGATGTGTTGGAACTTTCAATTTGGTCGCATGATGAACAAAACAAAAATTATGCCACTGTGCAACTTTAGATTGCATGCATTTGACGCTTTTTCCATCAATTGAAAACTTGTCACCACAAGCAAATGGATTAGAGATAGGAAAAACTTAGAGAGTTTATTGTAAAGAGACCCTACATGATCCTCTACCTTTAAAATAAACATTTCTAAGTGTCATGGTTTCTAAGAAAGAGCTCATCAAAGTTTGCCACTTTTTCGCACTTTGGTCTCTTAAGAGAAATTGTTGCTATAATGTAGCTTGGAACATTCTGGCATGTTGGGTGCGAAATAGGACCTTGACTAGAATAAACCTAGGTACCACTTGGATGTTTTTGAACTATCGGTTTGGTCGTATGACAAATAGAACAAAAATTACGCCACCATGCCACTTTCTCTTCAATGCATTTGATGCTTTTTCCATCAACTGAAATCTTGTCACCATAGGAAAATGGATTGGAGATATGAAAAAATGAGAGAGTTTATTGTAGAGGGACCCTACATCACCCTATACCTTCAGATGTAATGGTTGTAAGTGGCACGGTTTTTAAAAAAGAGCTCGTCAAAATTTTCCCCTTTTTCGCACTTAGAGCTCTTAAGAAGTCGCTAATCTAATGTAGCCTGAAATGATCTGGCATGCAAGAGTGCAAAATAGGACCTTTCCTACCATAAACCTACCCACCTAGACATTTTGGAACTGTCGGTTTGGTTGCATGATGAACAAAACGAAAAATTATGCCACCTTGCAACTTTAGACTACATGCATCTGACACTTTTTACAATGTGTAAAATCTTGTCACCACAAGAAAATGGATTGGAGATATGAAAAAATGAGAGATTATTGTAGAGGGACCCTACATGATCTTATACCGTCAAATAAAACATTTCTAAGTGTCACAATTTTCGAGAAAGAGCTCATCAAAGTTTTCCACTTTTTCACACTTTGATCTCTTAAGAGAATCATTGGTAGAATGTAGCCTAGAATGTTCTGGCATGCTAGGGTGAAAAACAAGACCTTTCCTAGCATAAATCCACCCACCTAAATGTGTTGGAATTATCAATTTTCTTGCATGGTGAACAAAATGAAAATTATGCCACATTGCAACTTTACACTACATGCACAGAGGCATCACAAAGAAGGACAAATCATGATCAAAGGACAACAACATTGAAGAAGGGTTATTCATCATAGAGGGAAGCATCTTATAATCATTTTGATAACTTCATATGATAGTCACATAAGCACTTTCTACACTTTCACAAAGAGCTAGGCTAGGCAGTGAGAAATGAAGAGATTATAGGAACAACCCCTATTTTTTGACTTGCAAGAAGGGAAGCCCTTGTGAATTACAAGAAAGATTGACAAGTTAAAGTGTCAAATTTCAAGGGTATTCCTTTCAAGAGTTCATGAATCTTGAACAATAATAGTCATTATGAAGTTTTCATCATTGTTGTCAAGCCACAAAAACTAAGTTGCAGAATTTATTTTCGACTTTCCAACAATGGGACCTGTGCCAAACAGAAGCCAAGATCCAGCATCAAAGGACTGCCAAAAGTTATTTTGGAGCCTTAGAATGAGACCCATTCATCCAGGGGTGAATAAGTCCCTTTTCACTCCTCAAAACAAGTTTTTGGTGACAGGTACATGTGTTCAGACCCTTCTCAGATTTGCTTGTAAACTATCATTTCCATTTTTGTACATTCGAGAATCTACATTTTAAGTATTAGGTCTTGTTGTTCATTTATTTGAGTGTTTAAAATCATTTCAGTTAGGTTTTAGGGACTGAGATCCAGGTCTGATTGGCTCATCGTTGAGGTTGAAAGTCAATCTTTACACCTTGTGATCTCTTTCCTAATGAAATACGTAGGGAAAGGCATCCATTAAGATCCCTAGGTTTTATAATCAACAAATAAAACTTTGTGGGATCACTTTTCCCATCATTTCAACTTCTAATACTACTTTATTCATGATTTTTCTACTACCTATTGGCTAACAGATTGGGCACCTTGGGATAACATAGGATTATTTCCCAAGAAGTTGCCTCTATTTCAATAGCTCTAGATAATAATCCTCTTTGGGAAGATGATTATCCTCTGAATTGGAAAGGTACAACTCCCATGTAATATATTCAATGAGTTTAACTAAAACTAAATAAACACATGTATGATTTTAACCCGAAAGTGGGAAAGGCGAAACCTGATATAAGAAATACTTCTAATATCAGATGCAAGGAAAGATGATAAGTTACTAGCACAAAGACTAGTTTGCATAAAGTGTAACGATAACTGAAATATAAGCCCAATATTATCTAAAAAGTGAAATCTACTATGAAGATAGATGCATACACTCACACACGGGAATAAGCATAAACACCAAGATATACCCAAACACACAAATTTAAGAATGCCAAATATCTTCGTAAACTAGATGCACACAGACAACTAGAGATTTCAATTAATAGTAGTAGCAGAATTGTATTCAAAATTCAATATGAGGTCTTTTTCAAAAATATGTCTAGAGAGAATCAATTGAAAAAATAAACATATATATATAAGCAAATGAGTAACTGCTTCTTTTCTTGCCCATAACTAACTAGAATTATTAAGTCTTTTCAAGAAATAAGAGCAATTGAAAATTAGGATGATGGCACTTCACTTCTAGATTTTGTGGGTGTTGCAAGTCTTTTTCTTAAGGCTTAAAAATCCTTGACGACAGGTAGAAACTCCTTATGTTGGGGAATAGTTATGTTCCCCATTTGCAACCTCCATGCCAACTAGTTATCTCGAACAGCTTCAATTCTCTGATCATAAGTCTTCATGAGCCCAGTTACCTGAGATAGGATAAGGTCCAGCTCGCTGAACTTCCTCAGATGTTTGGCATTGAATGATTGGGAGCTGAAAATTCCATCAACTATATTTTGGAATTCATTCTCCAATACATTAGCATTCTCATCATTCCCATCTCCTCCCCGATTGGGTTGCAATCTGAGGGTGACAAGATTCTTATCAACAACCTATAATATTGTGTTACATTCCATTCGAATCTTCTAAAGCTTCTATAAGCCTTGCTTAGTGACTTGTAACTTCCATTCTACACTTTTATTCCAGATAATGCAATTAGCGTCAGTAGTGTTGGGTATGATTTTCTCTACAGCTAACTTCTCCATTCCAAATTTTATCATTGCTTTAATTTCATTGGCATACTGACTCCATATCCTTTCTTCTTTTTCAACGAAAATGATCTCCTCTTGAATCTCAAATATTGAAGTATTCGCCCTCTAGAGACATCTAAGAGATTCAAAAATAATCTGATTACCTCTTCTTACCAAAACGTCACTCCATTCCTCAATAGCTTTACCAAATGTTTTGCAACTCTTCATTTTACCTATTACTTCACTTCCTATCAAATCCATGTGATCAAAAGATAACTCAGCTTGAGAAATTGGTTGAGGAGGAAGGTCGAAGACTGATTTCAAACATTCAGTCAAAATTTGGACTTGTTTCTTTAACTCGTCTTTAATTTCTTTATCTTTCTTAAACCTCTCAACCATCCTTGTTGCAGATACATGAAAGTTGTGTACATATCCATCCCTAGTAGGAGGTCCCAATTTAATCTTATCAATTTCAAAGTCACTCACAGTTGATTGAGTAACCTCCTTCTATGCATAGGGACGTGCAACTTCCAGACATAGATTTACTAATCTGACATCATTAATTAGTCGGGCAGTGGTTTTCAATTTCTTAGGCTTTGGGGTCATTTGAAGCAATTGACCCACCATATCTTGCCTTGGAAGATCCAATTACATTGTCTTCCTTTTTCTTGACAAAGTATCTTCTATCCAAAAAGGGGTAATAGGAACATTGATCGCCTTAGAACTAGAAGAGTCGAATAGTGTTCTCTTCGTGGGAGGAGTATTTGTTTGAAAATCATGTGACAGAAGTGGAGAAGACCTCTATTTTGGAGGTTCACTTACCTCTCTAATAGGTGATGACCAATGAGATGAGGAGGAAGAACTAATATCAATGTTACCTAAGTCACTTTCTTCTCCTTTGTCTCCTTTATCCTTGTCCAAATAGGGTAAATCAAGGAGATCTTCTCCACAAGTTGGTTGAAACACATTTTTATCATGAGGTTCTTCATCACCATCACCTTTAGTTCTTGATGGCACTGAATGTGAAGCAACTCCAGAGATGCCCGCAGTCACAGAGGGTTGACCACTACCTCTTGCAGGTTGAGTGTTCTATGATCTA
The DNA here is from genome assembly GCA_007258455.2 of Sequoia sempervirens. Classification (NCBI taxonomy): domain Eukaryota; kingdom Viridiplantae; phylum Streptophyta; class Pinopsida; order Cupressales; family Cupressaceae; genus Sequoia; species Sequoia sempervirens. The sequence continues at coordinate 36,942,529 of VDFB02270651.1, read as the reverse complement.
GTTTGGGGATGGGATTGTTCTGTTTTATTTTTAGTGACCCACTCTTGAGTCCTCTCTAGAACATCTATAGTCCTTGCTCCAATTGTTTATTTTTCCTTATTACTCCAGTACATAGTGGGGATGGGCTAATTTGCTATTAATTCAGTGAAAATTGGGTCTACTAGGTCAGATTCGTCATCCTCAATTCCTTGTACCTCCCAACGCAAACCATAGATGACTATTTGTCTTAAATACAATCTCATCCAATTCATTCTTCTTACCTTGAATTCGTCAAAGTAGTCATCCCAATAATCCTCCAAAGTTGACAGATGGAAGAAACTAGGTCCTAACTTCAAATTATATTTCACATAATCTTTGAGGTCAAAAGGAAAACTTTCATCATAGGTTTGCAAATTATACCTAGATATTTCCTTCTCTATGTTTAGAGCATCTGACATGGATTCACAAGTGAAGGGGCCAAAACCAACTGGAAACTATACCGTTACTCTTCTTTGCTCTTGACACCTCTTGTTGATATCTGCCAACTGCCTACAGACCTTTATCATCATAATTTTTTCTTCTAGGTGCCTTGGGAGTTTGATAGGGAAACCAGTGAAACCACCAACCCTGATATAGGAGAACCTTTGAAATTGGATAAAATGGTTTCCATATAAATTGACAAACTACATGGCTTCAGGTGAAAATCGCATCTCAATTTTTCCTTGTAATTCTTTGGCCATTCTCATAGTAAAAGCATCATATATCCTCATATGATGAAGGAATCTCTTTTTCAGTTGCAACTTATCAAGGTACTCAAAAATTGGTACCTGGTCATAGGGAAGATCACTTGGCCTCAAGCTTGGCCATGGTCTGGTGCTTGCAATGGAATAAATTAAATAAGAAGACATATAGAATGTCTTATTGGTAGTGAAGAAAACAAGCAGACTATGTAACCTGTCACTGATGAGTGTCTCCCAATCTAGAAACTGGCTTCCCTTGAGTATAATTTGGATGAAAAAGTACATCCATTCCTGAAAACCATAGGCATCTTCATTCCCCCTGACTCTGTGTGACAACATAACTATGTTGGATATCTCCTCCACAAAATGGTTTATGTGTAAGTTCTGAGGCAACTGAGATTTACCCCACCTAGGTTTTTCCAACCAATTCTTCGCCATTATGTTTTGGTAGTACCCCTTTTTGAGACTTGAGAACTCAATCTAAGTGTTGGTGAAATCTAGGGTCGAGTAAGGCTCTTTCTCTGGAATTCTCAAGCATGAAGCAAAAGTGGCTCTTTGAATTTTAACCACCAACCTATTGTCCTTGGTTCTAATTTCCTAAGTCTGAGTATTATAATTCCTTATGCATTCAAGAATTAGCTTTGGGCATTGGACAACTACGAGGAACGTAGCTGCTTCCACCAATCCACTATTGACTACCTTATGCATGATGGGTGGTGGATTAGGTGCATTGAATTTTTCCCTAAGTTCATTCATATTTACCTGCCCGAGTTTGGTGTCTCCTATCTCAGGAATGTCACATGTTAGACCTAAGATATACTCATAACCCTGACACTTAATTATTGACATGCCTAGACTTCTAGGGTTCAAATGGACTTTCACCGGGAAATTTGAAATGAAGGGAAAAACAAGCTTGAAATTGTAAGTTCTAAAGGGAAAGATAAGGATGCAAATACCTTAGAACAACCTGAGATTCTGAGGACGAAGATCTGCATTGGTGTGCTCCACTTCATCATGTCTCCTAGTGTGAATGTCACAGCTGAAGAATATTTGTTTCTTGCATGAATTTCCTTTTAATTCCTCATGGGAAATGTGCAAGTAGATTGGCATTAAATTACATCCCCTTGTCATGTAGGCACGTGTCGGCTTTCACATCACCACTCCATCACAACCGCTCTTCAAAAAATTGAAAAGGAATGGTTATATGGGCAGAGGAGTGGATAGTTTGCATAACCTTGCAAATCACCATAGAGGTTCATCCTTAGTTGTAAAACACCGCCCGCCTTTTAATAAGCATTGAAAATTTAATTATCTCTCTTTGGGTAGTAAATGGGGGAGTTCGATGAACTTAAAAAAACACCATCCACACTGCCTCAACTCAAAAATAGACCAAAACTGGAGCTACATAAGTTTGTATAATTGGACAAAACATCGCCATTGTATTCAAAACAATCAAGATGGGTTACATGGGGGACAAGGGGAGAGTTAGAGTAACCTCATTAAACACCACCCAAGTTATACTATTCACTTAAAACACCACCGACCCATGACCTAGCCACTATTTGGAATAGACATATTTTCCAAGGATGACCAAAAACTTAGTAACACTACCCATGGGAGTTGTTTAAAGTTACATTTTTCATTCATTTTGGGGGTTAGTATTTGGAGTTTTCAAGTTATTGTAGTTCAAGAATATCTAGAGTTTCAAATTTTGTAATTTTATTCACCATTGGAGTTGATCTCTAAGTTGCAAAGAGATAGCTAGTGTAGTCGATGTATATAATTGTTGTTTGATTGGAAAAGGGATCCAAGGCTTAGTGTATAGATCACCAAGATCAATCCTTTTTCAAATTAACATTAGAATCCAAATCAACAAGGGTAGGAGATTGGATAACAACCTAAAAGGAAATCTAATCTTCCTTGGATCTGGTTCTTTGTTTCTTTGGAAATTGATTGAATTTGATGTGAAATTTATTTATTTAATTTTACTATACAACCTAATCTAAAAAACTAAATTTTTTGCACAAATGAAATATATTTTTGCAAAACATAAGGCAGATTTGAGTAAGGAAAAAATTTGTGCACTTGTAATATGAATTTGAGGTTGAAATGAGAGGTCAAGGGCATGGGGCGCCCTAGACTAGATTACTTATTTTTAAGACCTAATTTGACACTCTTGTAACTCTTGTTTTGTACTCTACAATTCTGCTCTGCAACTTTCCATCTTTTGATATGAACCTATAAAATCATTGTAAAGAGGGGAAAGGGGGTGCCTATATAGGATTTTTCCTAGGTCAAACCCCATTTTTTTATATTCTACCTCCATGAATAGTTGATTGGTTGACTGATAAAATGTGTGTGCTCTTAACCTTAAGTACATCTAAGGCTATAATGAGCTAAAATGCTAAAATCCCTAATCAAATGTGTTAGAAAAGGATTCCTAAGTGACATAAATGAGATCAACCCAAGAGAAATTCAAATACCCTTGGGAAAATCTAAAATACAACAATGCCTTGCTTAGGATAGTAAGTAGATCAAATTTTGAAGATGAGAACACTCTAAAAACAAGTCAATAGGTTCTTGAAAGAAGACAAAGCTATCTCCAAAACCTAGATTCCATCATGTTCTTCCATTGACATCAAACTCCAATTAATGTAGCAACTTGATTAATTTTGAAATTCTTCTTGAAAACCTATAATAATGAATGTTTTTTGGCAGAGTCTTGTTGTACTTATAATTACTTCTTAATTTTAAAATAATAATTCATGTTTATATATTGGAAATTATAATAAATTGAAGTGTAGGCTGACTCATTTAATTTTAATTTTTGGGATTAATTTACCACCAAGGCTCAAATTTGAAATTACATCTCCAAAATTAGAGACCAAAAAAAATGGTAAATTAAGTTTGTCGAGTATAATACCCAAACTAGGACATTGGGGCTCCTATCTAGCTCTTTCACACCCAACAAAACTTAATTTGGGTGTTTAGGGTTTACTATAATCAATACTTCTCCAAGACGAGAGCAGTTATCAGAGTTAATTTGATGATGTTTGATCGATAAAACATAGCCTAAGGTAGTATAGACATATTCTCCTAGGTTGATAGGAAATTTAAGGCTATTGTTCATGTCTAAAATGAATTAATGGAAAGGTTACTAAAGCAAGTTCCAAATAGAGCGTGAAATTGTACTTTCACCTTAAAGGGAGTATAATTTTTTACACTAAATTTAGCCCGCACTTTAGTAGCCATATGACACTATGTCCATATGCAAGCTAAAGTACTAAAAGTAAATCATATCATAAAAGAATACCCGAAAGGATACTATAGAGGATATAGAACATTCACCAAACAAGAGAACGAAGCCCCCAACATAGTAATCTACAAAACCACAATGTTAGGAACTACACACTGCAAAATGAAATTGTTAAAAATTCAAATCATCTTGCACGTACAAAAAATGCATTAGTCTAATACTTCTAAAGAGAATGAAATTCAAGGGTAGATGTATGTCCCCCTAATTCCACTTTCTTTATAGAGGTGGAATCAAGGTAGAAATCTTGCCACATCAAACTGATTTGGGTTTTGATGAAAATTCTTATGGTAAGGTCATGAAATCATAAAACCATGCACCAACAAGCATACAAAATGAAAGAGAGTGGAACTATGATTCCAACACCACAAACAGTACAAAAATTAAAGTTTACAAGCTCAAGTTATGTTGATTTTAAAAGAACATGGTTTGAGAAATATAGTGCTAAGTTTAGCTATAAGTTATAACTTTTTTACTGCTTTTCCATTCATTTTCACTTTTGCAATTTGAGTGAATTAAGCTTGCTAAAACTATCACCCCTAGGAGTGAAAATTCTGTAATGAAAACTATATCGCACATTGAGGCTCGAGGCTCCGAGGGAGTGTATCATATGAGTTACACCAACATGAGAGGTGAGATGTGTTTTCACTTTCCCTATAGTTACGAGCTTTATTTTATGCATTTTTAATAATTGTTGTTTATGTTAGATTCTGCGAGAAGCAAGAACCGAGCCAGGATCTGATGTCGGTCGTAGATCACATGCAACTTCACTCAACAGATGATCGAAGATCAAAATAGCAGAATGAAGAGAAATCTGAAATGAGAGAAAAAATAGAGACAAGGCAAGAGAAATTGCAAAATACTCTCAATACTCCCACAAAACAATCACCGAACTAGCTGAACTAGCTGAACTAGTGAAGGTGAGAGGAGAGTGCTCAATATATAGAAAAATAAGGGAAAATACATCCAAGAGGTGCATTAACTCCTACTACCCATAAAAGGTGGGAGGTTATCACCTACTTGGTAAATGACAAGACATGTGGCATAACCTCCTCAAGTGAAGACAAGAGAGAGGTGGCACATAAATCCAAAAGAGGGTGAGAAACCCAACTACCCCATAAACTACTCAGGTAAAAAAAAATAGTGGTTATGAGAGGTGGCACAACAAGCCAAAAGAGGATGTGTAACTCAACTACCCATGTGTGGGGAGAGAGTGACACATGTAGCTATTGTATTTTGCCACATGTCCTCATATTAACCACACCTAATAAACCTAAGCAAGCTTAAATAATATGTGTAGGAAAAAAAAAATACCCCAAACATAAGGAAAATAAAAAACCTACACTAACAGTTTAAAATGGGGTACCCCTGATCAACATGGGTTCCCTAGACCTTTGAGGGCACCCCTGACCAACATGGGCACCGTAGACCTCTGAGGGTGCCCCTAACCAATATGGGCACCCTAAACCAGTATGGGTTCCCTTGACCAACAAGGGTTCCCTTAACTGGGCACATAGCTCTATAACTTGTACTTTGATACTTGATTTTGATTTATGCTCGAATGCAATATTGATAAGGAATCTTTATTTTGTTGATAAGACCCTCCATGCATGTGGTAGCACTTGGTAGGTCACTTATTCTCACTTCTTTGTAATCATGCCACACAACTCTCAATTCCAGAGAAATTTCATCTATGTGTAGTCAATATTTATTGGGTGTACATCAGTCCCATAATGAGGTACCACAATTCTATGCTTATGGTACTCATAGAGCATTGGGATGTAAACACCTCTTACCTTTCATCTTTTGATGAGAAATATGATGATGACATTGGAGGATGTATACCTCATTCTTCAACTATCTCTAAGGTAGGATCATGAGACATAATGAGGGGTGGACCATAAAGGAATTCTTGGATGATTAACATTATTGCACTGGTCACAATATGCGTCATGAAGGAAAGGGTTGGACTCAACTACAATGGTTGTTACATGTGGGTGTCAATTTTCTTGTGCTTTGGTAGATCTTGATCACTATAGTAGTGTTCGTCATGTCACTAAATGGGCAAGGCACACACCTACATGGGGGTGCTTTCCATACTATACAAGCGATAGAGGAGCATCAAACCATGTTCACCTAAGGGTGAAGCATGTTAGCTCACCTATGCCATGATCTTGGGTGATACACACACTACAAGACACATATTCTTATGACTTGTACCCTTCTTCAAGTATGGGATTTTGAGTAAATCACTATTACATGACCTGCAAGATATCCCATGGAGGTACCATGGATAAATCCTCGAGTCTTCTACTATCCACTTAGGAGACCCTAGCAGTATGGAGATCTATTATACTGGCACATCACATTTGATTGAATAGACATTATGGATATTTTTTGGAGACCATACAAGACCTTGTAACCCTAGTCAAGCCTACCACAATAGTTAGCTAGGATACAACACAACCATTTATTTGGCAATCGCTACAAGTATATTATGATGTTATTATATTATGATCAAGTGATGAGACAATTTGGTTGCACTCAAGGGTATCCATCCCTCGATTGACCTATCTTAGGTCGACTCATAGAGCCACCAAGCCACACGACATATAATTTCCTACTATCATAGACCTCCCCTTGAGTGACTCGAATGATGAGGAGTAGGACAAACATCCTATATCTAATGCAAATGATGTTGGATCCATCATTGCCTACACCAATTGGTGGAGCATCGTAGATCTAGATCTTGTATTTCTTGCTAACCATCCCATTGGTGATTTCAAGCCATGGCCACAAGATCGAGAAGATCATGAGGAGGAGGAGGATGGCGATAGAGATGCAAGAATATATTTTGAGGATGAGGATGAGGATCAACAGTCAACCGTAGTGGCAATGGGAGGTCTAGAGGAGTAGGAAGGGGCTATAGATTCCCCCAAGGAGAAAACAAAATCCCATCCTCGTGTACCACGAGCACATTCCTCTACACCTAAGATACCATCTATCTATGAGCATGGAGATTTTAATAGAGTGGCACCTACTATGCCCCCAACCTCCTGAGGGATTTTGGACAGAACTATCATAGTCGCATGTCAAGATCCCCACTAGTGATTGAGTGATCTAGGTTATATGATATGTTATTATGTTAGTTTTAATTTGTATTCTGATAGATGTTATGTTTATATTTATGTTTTATATCATTCTTGTATCTGATTTCATTCTAGTTTTTCACTTTTTGCAATTGGTACCCGAGATTGGTGATAGGCCAAAATTGAGGGTAGATAATGAGAAATATTTAACAGTAATAACTAAATTCATTTTGGTATAAGTGCCAATTTGGAGGTGTAAACTTACAAAATATGTCATGGCTATATGTGCAAGGGTTGTAGGTAGACAGGTGAGTGTGGATGAAATGTAGCTAAAAATATTAATTGAAACTACTATAGGAACTCTACGATAAAAATTGTTGCAACAATTTGCTATGGGAACTATGTAGATTTTTGCAACTTTAATTCTACGAGATTAAGCATTTAAAACTAAACTAAAAATGTGTAAATTAAAGTGTTGGAAATTCAAGATGAAACTTGCAGCAATATGAACTTAGATATGTGTTTGTAAATCTGAAATATGTATGCAAGATTACCAATTATGTGATTATGTGATTAGAAATTGCAACAATGAAAGAAAAATAACAAGACCACAAGTTGAGAAACACAAGTAACACAAGATATACGTGGAGAAACCCTTGCGGGAAAAAATTCCACACCCAAAGAGATGCAATGTTTGTATTAATTCTCAAAGAAGTACATCAATACAACAATCCTCTCTGAAATTTGGTAGCACTTTGTTACTCTAACAACCTGCAAACAAACTCTACAAACCACCAATCTCAATGCTCCAATATATAGAAGTTTGTGTTAGAGAATACCACAAATGGTATCCCAAAACATCAAGTAAAACCACTTGGAAAAACCCACACCCCCTTAGTGGACAACCTATAAACATGGTGAAAATATTAATTGCTCACATGGGTGCCTAACCCATAGCTGATAAAAATTGGTCAATATTGAGTGCTCTCTGACAGCTCTGATAGATCAAACCTAGAACATGCAAGCTTAGGCACCCAACCTAGGATAACATGCAAGAGTATGCACTTTTGGGTGATCCTCACCCAAAATTTGGATGCCCAAAAGGAATATGCTCACAGGATGCTTTATAACCATCACCGTAGTGGGTCCACCTCTTTGAATGCAATTACAATATGTCATAAGAAAATAAATAATAAATATGTTTCCCTTCATGTCCTTTAGAACACTTTCCAGAGAACATGGAGATACACAATTATCAACTTAGGATATAAATTATAATATCACCTATCCTAACATTCTCCCACTTGACATTATACATTGTAATTACATCCATGACATACAAATAAAACATATAATCAAGTACAGTGATCAAGGTACATGGCCTTCCTGCACCAAGAGAACTTATATGTGGTCACTGGCTTCGTGAGAGAATCTACAACATTATCCAAAGTTTCAACCTTCTCAATCAACACCTTACCATTCTCAACCATCTCTTGCACAAAGTGATACTAAACATCAACATGCTTATTACAAGCATGATACATAGGAAATTTGGCTAAACATGACACTTTGACTATCACATCCAATCCTCATTGTACTGCAATCAAAACCAATTCCATTACAAAGTCTATAACCAAATCACCTCCTTAGAGGCATGTGTAGAAGCCATATACTCGATTTCAGTGGTGGAAAATGCAACTGTAGGTTGTCTCTTACTCATCCAACTAACTACACCTCCAAACAAAGTAAAAACATAGCCACTAGTGGACCTTCAACTTCCAAGTCACTTGCCCAATTTGCATCAACAAAACCTTGTATATCTAATGACTTAACCACATCATCAGTACAATGATAAACCAAACAGTAATCTGAAGTACCATGCAAATAGCTAAACACCCTCTTAACAAAATTCCAATGCTCTCTACTAGGCTTAGACATAAACCTACTCAAAACTCCCACTACTTGGGCCATATTTGGTCTAGTACAAACTATTGTATACATCAAAATACCAACGACACTAGCATAATGAATGTTAGACATTTTTTTCAAAATCATCATCAGAATTAGGAAACATATCTAAACACAACTTAGTACCAACCGAAAATGGAATATTAACTGGTTTATAATCATGCATACTAAACCTCTACAAAATGGTATCAACATACTCTAAATTGACCAAAGCTTTCTATGAGCCTGATCCCTGTTGATCTCCATACCAAGGATATATTTTGTAACCCCCAAATCCTTCATATAAAATATGCCAAAAATCTTATTCTTAAGCTCCCTAATCATCACCTTTCTATTACCCATAAATAACATGTCATCAACATAAAATACAATGATTAGTATCTAATCATCAATAACCTTAATGTAAACAAAATGATCCTTCTCACTCCTAAAAAACCCAACTTCAATACAAAGGAATCAAACTTCTAGTACCACATCATAGGTGACTATTTCAAACCATATAAAGATCTCTTGAACCTGCAAACCAAGTGTTATTTTCCTTTCACAACAAAACTATCAGGATGTCATAGATAAATTTCCTCCTCAAGATCCCCATGCAAGAAAGCATTTTTAACATCCATTTCCTCTATTTCAAAATCATAAGCAACAATAATAAATAATAGGAATCTAATAGAAGTTAACTTAGCAATAAAAGAGAAAATTTCACCGAAATCAACTCCCTCTCTTTGGGAGTAGCCCTTGGCCACCAATTTGGCCTTGTACCACTCTAATTGACCATCTACTTCAAATTTATTTTTAAATACCCACTTGCAACCAATGAGCTTCCTTCCTTTGGTAAAACTCACAAGATCCCATATATCATAACTATCCAAATCCATCATCTCCTCTTGCATGGCCTAGATCCAAGATTCACTTTCTTCTGAAGAAAGAGCCTCCCTATAGGATCTATGCTCATCGTCAGTACTCAATAAAGAAAATACACAGTCGTAATTAGATGGGCTATACCCATCAACTATCTTTTTTGTCTTGTGGATCTTCTCAAGGTAGGAGTAAGGGGATCTTGTTGCTCTTCTTCTTCTATATGCTCATCTTGCACATCATCTAAACTCTATGAACCCTCATCTTCTTCTCCATCCTCAAATCCATCTGATTGTTCTTCCACATGTGCATCTTCTTGCTTCTCAATCTTTGTGTCGAAGTGCATTATTTTTGTCTTATCTTTCTCCTTTGGTTTTTCTTCACCTGAGTAAGCTCTAAACTCCTTAAAAATCACATCTCTAGAGAAAACCATTTTGTGGGTTAGAGGATTCCAAATCTTATAACCTTTTACATTCTCACCATAATCAACAAAGATGCATTTATGTGCTTTTGGATCCAATTTAGATCACTTCTCTTGAGGCACATGAACAAAAGCCTCACAACCAAAGATCCTTGAATGTGAAATAGAAGGTTTTCTACCTATCCACACTTTATGAGTTTTATCAACAAGAAATGAACACTGAGATCTATTTATCAAATAACATGCAGTACTTACAACTTCTACCCAAAAGCATCTATCAATATTAGAACCACTCAACATGCTCCTAGCTATTTTCATCAAGGTTCGGTTCATTCTTTTTGCTACCCCATTTTGTTGAGGTGTATATGGTGTAGTCTTTTGTCGAACAATACATGCATGCTTATAGAACTCATCAAATTCCCTAGAACAATATTCACACCCATTGTCAGATCTTAACACCCTTATCTTATTATCCATTTTCTTCTCAACTAAGGCTCTAAATTCCTTAAACTTAGTGAAAACCTCATATTTTTCATGCATAAAATAAATCTGAGTGTATCTTGAGACATCATCAATGAAAGTAACATAATAATGATATTTTCCAAAAGAGTCAACATCCAATGGTCCAAACACATCCAAATGAATGATATCTAATAATCTCTTAGCTTTATTAATTCCATTAGGAAATGATGATCTATTCTATTTACCAAACACACATTGCTCACAAAAAAAAAAATCCAACAGAATAATCAAGAATACCATCAACCAATTTTTTATTCAAAATGGTCTTAAGACCCTTTTCACTTAGGTGACCCAATCTATGGTGTCGCAACATACATGCACTTTCAGTGCCAGTTACATTGGTAGAGTTACAAAAAGTGGAGGCATTCAGCCTAAACAAAGTCCCTATCTGAGATCCTTTAGCAATCACCAAACTCCCTCTTACCAACCTACAACTAGACTTGTCAAATGTCACATGCATTCCAAAATCATTCAACTTGGATATTGAAAGTAAATTTCTCGCAAGTCTTGGAATATGTAAAACATGATAAAGGGTTTTAACCCTTCCATCATTGAAACACAACTTTACCTTTCCCTTACCAATAATCTTCTTCGTGTTTTTATCACCAAGGAAAAATTCTCCCCCATCATAAGTTGAATATGAAGTAAACCACTCCTTGTGAGGAGTCATATGGTAGGATCAACCTAAATCAATATTTCAAGCATCAGCACTAATAGTATTAGCAGAAATAAAAAAAGAATTAGAATCACCATCTTCTAAGGACTTTTTTGTGGAAGTATCTAAACTCTTTTCCTTGTTTTTGCACTCCACATGTCCCCTCTTACCACAATTCCAACACTTTACGATGCTTTTCCTCAGGGTTTTAGAATGTCCTTTAGATTTGTCTCTCTTTTTGTCCCCTTTAGGCCCTCCATTTTCTTTGGACCTTCCTCACACATGCAAGGCATCTTGGGAGCCTGCATTCATGGAATTTATTCTCATCTCTTCTAAAAGAAGTATAGAAATGAGACTATCCATCTTCGATTCTGTACCACCACCACTTATGGCAACAATTAGATTTTCCCAAGATTTGGGTAAAGAATAGAGCAACAAAATACATTTATCTTCTTTTATCTTAACATATACAGATGCAAGTTGACTTATAATCATCTTAACATCTACAAATGCAATAGAATCACCATCCTTCATTTTCAAAGAATACAAACATCTTTTGAGATATAATTTATTTGTTAGACTTTTAGTTTAGTAAATTTCACCTATCCTCCTCCACAACTTGAATGCGGTAGATTCTTCTAAAACATTCAAGAGGATAGAATCTACAAGACATGGTTGAATGGTTCCTTGTGCCTTCTTGTCCATTTTCTTTCGATCTTCATCAAACATTGATTCTGGTTTCTTTTCATTTGAAACTGTCAACCGCTTATCTCTCTCTTCAAGGAGATCTTTCATCTTCAACTTCCACATCTTGTAACTAGTGCCATTAAAATTCTCAATATCTAGACGAGAGGTAAAAGCCATGATTTTCAATCTTCTTCACAAATCCATAAAACCCACAAATGCACAAGCTTCCACTGCAACCAAAAAACCTTCAACACTTAAAATAAATGTATCCCTCTCTCAATACAATTGTTAGCTCTAATACCAAATGTTGGAAATTCAGGTGAAACTTGCAGCAATATGAACTTAGATATGTGTTTTCAAATCTGAAATATGTATGCAAGATTAACTATTATGTGATTATGTGATCAACAATTGCAACAATGAAAGAAAAATAGCAATACCACAAGTTGAGAATCACAAGTGACACAAGATATACTTGGAGAAACCCTTGCGGGAAAAAAATCCACACCCAAAGAGATGCAATATTTATATTAATCCTCAAAAAAGTACATCATATAAAAATCCTCTCTAAAATCTGATAGCACTTCATTACTCTAACAACCTACAAACAAACTCTACAAACCACCATCTCAATGCTCTAATATATAGAAGTTTGTGGGAGAGAATATCACAAATGGTATCCCGAAACAATAAGCAAAACCAACTTGAAAAACCCATGCCCCCTTAGTGGACAACCCAGAAACATGGTGAAAAATATTAAATGCTCACATGGGCGCCTAATCCATAGCCAATGAAAATTGGTCAATATCGAGTTCTCTCTTATGGCTCCAATGGCTCCGACGGCTCAATCCCAGAACATGCAAGCTTGGGTGCCCAACCCAAGATAACATGCAAGAGCATACATTTTTGGGTGGTCCCCACCCAAAAGTTTGATGCCCAAAAGGAATATGCTCTTGGATGCTTTGTAACCGTCATCGTAGTGGGTCCACCTCTTTGAATGCAATTACAATTTTTCAGAGGAAAATAAATAATAAATATTTTCCCCCTCATGTCCTCTAGAACTCTTTCCATATAATGTGGAGACACACAATTATCAACTTAGGATAGCAATTATAATGTCACCTATCCTAACATAAAGGAAATCAATTATTAGAAATCACAAAAGTACTATTGCTCACATATTTTAATAAATAAAACAAACCACACTATTTAAAATAAAACACACATCAAAGCATAAAAATAACATCAGTACCATTTCAAGAGAGTGGGACCTCCTCTCAATCCATGGGGTGACTGAAATGCTCTATCGCAAGATCATATTAGAAATAGCATATATTCATTGAAAAGAAATCTTATTACATTATTGCAAATTATTCTCATTTTGTTGCATTATTTCTCATGCGTCTACATTATTCTCCAACCACCCCTATGTTGTTGCTGCATTGTTGATGCCTCCTGCCTCATGTAGTTGTTGTTCTATTTTATTTATGTGTTATTTCAAGCTCATGCAACTCATATTATTATTGTCTTTTCTCATGCCCATCTCTCCCTATATATAATTAATGGGATGTGAAAAAAAATTTGGTTGTTTACTATTCTCACACCCTCTATTTTATCTCTACCTTTCATTTCATGGTTTGAAACCCACAAGTTAAATTGGCTATTTTATTTGTTGATAAAGCCTAAAATGGAGGAGCTTATTTAGCTTGTGGTTACAACAATAATATGGAATATTATTTTTGGCATGAGGCCATTCTCCTCCATACAATTAAAAACTAAAGATTAATCTAATATTTAGTATTCACATATTTTATCTAAAACTAAATTAAATATTACTTATATATTTAACCATATGCAACACAAAACTGGAAAAATGATATGTATGATATAAAAATGGAATATGAGAATGGGTATGAAGGCATATGAAAAAGGCTAAAATATGACATAAAATGGAACGTGAATGACTCTCATCAATTGGCTCAACTTTGTAGGTGAATTAATATTGGATATGGTTCCTAATATACATCCACATCATCCAATGCATGCTAAGCATAGGCCACCACAAAGTGTGGGGTACCATGCGCAAATATTTGAGCTTATAGCATGATGGATGATGGAACATGAGGATTTGAGAGCCACCTACTAGGAGTTGAGAGCTAAGAGAGCTCAAGCTCCTATCAAGAGCAAGATGTAGGCATATGAAAAAGGCTAAAATATTACATAAAATGGAACGTGAATGACTCATCAATTGGCTCAACTTTTTAGGTCAAGTAATATCAAATATGGTTCTTGATATACATCTGCATCAGCCAATGCATGCTAAGCATAGGCCACCACAAAGTGTGGGATACCATGTGCAAATATTTGAGCTTATAGCATGATGGAGGATGGAACATGAGGATTTGAGAGCCACCTACTAGGAGTTGAGAGTTGAGAGAGCTCAAGCTCCGATGAGAGAAGCTAAGAAGGGTACAGGAAAAGAGAGATCAACTTCACGAGAAGAACACGACAATGCTTGAGGCTAATATCGAGCTTAGAGGTGAGTTGTGAGTTGTACTACAATGGAGTAGCTCTAGGAGTTACGATCTACTATCTCACGTCAACCACCACCACCAAGTCCCAAGGAGTCTGGTAGTCATAGGCCTACATGATGATGGTGTATTCTTTGTATGACACACCATACTTTTTTAGTGTGGTGGTATGATAATGTATACAAATACCATGATATATATGAGCATTTTTAGTTTAGTTTGTTCTCTTAATTGTTTTCAATGTTACATGTTATATTATGTATTATATTTCCATATATAGAAAATTGAATACAACTATGATCTATTAAAAAATTCAAGATTGTTTAATGAATGCTACAGTGATCTAATTGATATATGTAAATGAATGATGCAGTCTAACTAAACAATTAGATGTAATTGTCTAATTAAATGCTATAGTTTTGATTAAGTGTGCAAATGTTAAAGTAGATGAAACTATAATATTATTCAAAGAAATTAAATGTGACACAAATTATTGAATAGTATACATAATGAGTAATAATCAAGCTACGAAAATTACTCTTAAAAAAATTGACACAAAAATGTTTTCCATGAATGAAGAAATACAAGGTCAAAATAGAAAAGAACGTCTATTTAATCTAATCAACATGCTTTAAGATACAACCTACTATTCAAAAGATGATGCTAAGTATAAAATCTATGTAAATCATAGCATTAATGGGTTATTTTAGAGGCGTACCATCTCTCATAAGAAGCTTTTATGCTCTTGATCCATAATCTTCATCAATAATATAATTTCCCAACCAAATCGGTCTAAACTTTCCTTTTTCTCTTGGTGTTGTGTTTACATTATATTTGTAGACATTCAAATTTGACCACTCCCACGTGGTCAAATTCATCCTCTTTATTCGTTTATTTCATATTTCATTGATATTAATTAAATGATTTATTTAATTAATATTCCCCCTTTGCCTAAGGTTCCTAAAGTATTTAATTAAATACTTTACCTTTCATACTTTCCTCTATAAATTAAATAAATATATCAATTTAATTAATTTAGTCATTTAGCCTTTTGAATTTAAATCAATTTTAAATTCTCTCTATTTTCTCTCCTTCTCACATCCTCCATAATCCTCTTCTAATCTGGATTAGCTTAATTAATCCATGATTAGGATGTGCACACCTTTAATCAAGATTAATGTCACATCCTCCATATTTGGCCACTTGTCTCTAATCCTTCATTAGTCTTCTTAATCATTTGTTTGCACAACCTTAATCTAATCACATGTCATTTCTGGTATGTCCTCCAAGTCAACCTTTCATAAGTGCTTTCATTTTTAAGCCTTGACCTCTTCCCCATATGAATTAAAAATTCACATTTATTCATTCAATGCATTTCTCTTCCCCATGTAGGTTGTTGGAAAATTCTAAATTCCCTCATAGGTCACATCAGTCACATTGGACAAGGACCTCCTTTATGAGTACCTTGTCTTATCCCCAAGGTACTCCCCAATCATGTGAATTTAAAATTCACATTCCCCCAACAACTTCTGTCATCCCCATGATGATAAGAGAGAACTTTCTAAAATTCTTCACTTGTCACCATCACTCTCATATGGGGACAAAAACTTCTTTTTTGAAGAAATCTTCCCCTAATCCCAAGGTACTTGCAAGTACCTCCACCTCACATGTCTTTTTCCACATGGCAAGATGTGAGGGTTTTCTCACCACAACCCTCCATCTTGTCCATGTTGGCTAAATTCTAGCCAATGAATCCTCTAGAGACTCTTCCCTTAAAATGGAATATTTTCTCTCATTCAATTCATAACACTCATTCACAATTCAAGCATTCTACTCTCTAGCAATTTTCAAGCAATCTCAAGCACTTGCATATTCATCCTCCATTGTTGCACTCTTCAAGCTTGCATTCCATCCATCTCATACATTTATCCAAGTACCCACATCTTTCATTGCATTCATCTTGCAATCTAGATCATTTTGCACATCATTTTCATCATATTTGTCATCAATGAGCACACATTCAAGCTACATCAAAGGGCCAACCAAAATGATCACTTGCACAAGGTATAATCTGTTGTTTATCTTTATTTTGTTCAAGTCAACTTAGGCTGATCTTGAGATGGTGTTGTGTTATTTCTCCTTTGCATTTTTTTTATTTTCCATCTTTTAGGTTTAGTAAATAGCGTTGCATTACATTTCTGGCATGCCTGGTGGGACCCACAAATGGGTATGTCATTTTTATGTTTTTTGTTGTTTGAAATTTTGCAAGTTCAGATTATACAAAGGCCACTCTGCAATTGACAAGGGTGACCTTTCCCTCAATAGGGGCAACCTTTCCCTCAATAGAGGCGATTTTGCCCTTGCAGAATCGCTCATCTATGAAACAAGGGCAAATATGTTCCTTGTTTCCTGAATAGGCGACTCTGCCCTCAAGATAGGCGACCCTTCCCTCAAGACAAGCGACCCTACCCTTAAGATAGGTGACCCTTCCCTCAAGACAAGCAACCCTTCCCTCAACAGGGGTGATTCTGCCCCAAACAGAGGCAATTTTGAGGTAAACAGAGACTTAAAGTGTTATTTCCAGAGTTCGTTTCTTGTCTTTTTTTAGTACTAACCTCCTAACTTGTTTTGTTGGTGAATGTGATTATTTTTACTAACTTTTGTGAAATTGTTTCACGTTTTTCCAAGGCTAGAGATCTAGACTACTAATATTTTATTGCAAAACGATCAGTCCCAGTGTAGCTAGTCTTGTTTGTTTGGTTGTTTTTCATACTAGTTAGGCGCATAGATCTAATTAGGGGGAGTCAATATATATGTTTGTTGTGCTTGAAAGTGGGCTATTGACATATCCAATCCCCTTGCACCATTCGGTGATCCTGGGTGAAGAGAAATCGTAGTCCACTTAGTCCTTTATGTTACCGAGGAGGCACTAGATCGTTCAAGCTTTCCCCTTGCACTTTGTGCGAGCCTGGGGATTAGCCAAAAATGTCTAGTGTTTTCTTTTAGCGGGACCTACTTGGGGATTTCATCACCCCAAGGGACGATCCCAACACGTGTACCAGCGGGGTATATAAAGGGGGGAGAGCCAAATTTGTACCCCAATCCAGTCACGTCGTGTCTGGCGGAGCGTCGAAGCTAGGGTGATACCTAGATAAGACGTGAAGAGTTGGTCCAAGTTTCCAGTACCTCGTTGGGGCTTCCGACTCACACCTATGATAGGTTTGTGTTCACGGTTGTGCCTCACGTACCGTGTGTATATCGAGGACTCCCTAGATTTCCTTGTTTAGCCTAGTTAGAGGACTGTGTTGGCCATACCCTCTTACTAATCTTAGGATTGTGATGTTTGAACTATCTTCTTTGTGCGAAACCAGTGCATGTTTTATTAGTTGAGCCAGCCTTTTTCTTGTTGTTTCCTAAGTTTTCTATCCTTTATCATAGTCATTTTTATCGAAGTTAAGTCTAGGTTTGCTAATAGGGGTGACCTTTCCCTCAACAGGGGCGATTCTGCCTCTAACAGGGGCAACCCTGCTTTCCATAGGGGCGACCATGCCTTCTGTCTAAGTCATTTCACAGTTTGTTCCTGTCAAAATTGCCCATCCTTCACTAAATAGGCGACCTTGCCTTCAACAGGGGTGATTTTGCTACTAAGATAGGAAACCCTAACCACTAGAGGGGTGATTCTGCCCTCTGTCTGAATCATTCAGTCAGTCAAAATAGCCCATCACAGTCGCTTGTTTCATCAACAAGGGTGATTTTTCCTTTGAGTTGGGCAACCCTGCCCCCAAGTTGGGTGACCTTGCCCCTAAGTTGGGCGACCTTGCACCTTAGTTGGGCGACTTTGCACCCTGAACAGCCAATCTTGCCTTTCGTTCAGTCATTTCGTTTGTCTATTTCCCCATTCGGTGAGTCTGTTTGCTCGTTTCAAAAGTCTGTTACCCCGTTTGGTGGGTTCGTTTGCCCATTCCGAGAGTCTGTTTTCCCGTTCTGATAGTCCGTTCGCCCGTTACAAGAGTTTGTTTCCTTGTTCAATGAGTTTGTTTGCCTGTTCTGAGAATCTATTTGCCCATTCTAAGAGTTTGTTTGTCTGTTCGGAGAGTCTGTCACCCCGTTTATCGACGACTTTTGACCATTTTCTGATTTAGACAAGTCCAAAAAATTGCTTAGGCGAGTCTGCCCCCAAGTTGGGTGAGCCTACCCCAGAGTTGGGCGACCTTGCACCCTAGTTAGGTGATTGTTCCCCCAAGTTGGGTGACCCTGTACCCTAGTTAGGTGATTGTTCCCCCAAGTTGGGTGACCTTTCCCTCATGTTGGGCAACCTTTCCCCCAAGTTGGGTGACCTTGCACCCTAGTTGGGCAACCTTTCCCCCAAGTTAGGCAACCCTACACCCTTGTTAGGTGACTTTGCCCCCAAGTTGGGTGACCTTGCCCCCATGTTGGGCAACCCTGCACCCTAGTTGGGTGACCCTGTACCCTAGTTGGGTGACCTTGCACCCTAGTTGGGTGACCTTTCCCCCAAGTTGGGTGACCTTGCCACCCAGATAGGCAAATTTTCCCAAAAGCAGACCTTCATTTGTCTGCGTGTCATCGTCGTTTCCGTCATCAACACTTTTCGAAAGTTATCGTTCCTTCGACAAAATCACATAGGTTCTTGTTAGAACATCATTAGATTCCATATCCATCATCAAATCATCCATCCCAATCACCTAGACTTCATTTTAGGGGTTTTGATTTTGATGCAGAAACTTCTGGAGGCCATAACTTTTGGCTCGAGTGTCCGTTTGGGCTGAAATTTTACGGGTGGTTGCGTTATGAGGTGGTATTTAGAATTCCAATAGATCTTTTGTTGGTAGGCCCCCATTTCTGCACATTTTTGGGGCTTGAAACTTTCATCTTGACCCTCAAAATCGTAATTTAGTGTTTTTTTCCAGTTTTTGAAAAATCATTTTCATTAATAACTCAAAATGCATGTCTCAGATTTAGGATGTTAGTTGTAAATTCATCCTACCTTAGTTTTAGGAAGTTTTTGGGAAAAAACTAGACTCTCAAAGATATGCCTGTGTAGTTACCTAAAATGGCAAAATTTGACAATTTTTGAAAACCGCCAAATCTGGAAAAATTTGATTGTCAGCACTTTTCATCATCTAGTTAAACCCCTGAACTTGGTGTAAAATCAATCCCATCACATCCTCCAATCATCCTAATATGAGCTTCAATCCAATCCTAATCTAAGCTTTAATCCAATCCCAATCTCAGCTTTTGTCCATCTACATCCAAGATCTTCTGATATCGAAACAAATCTTAAGATCCCTTCTTCCATCTTCTTCCAATCTTCCCTATTTATCTTTTCATCGTCTTTTATTTCCTTCTAATCATCTGTTCCCATACCTTCAATCCATATCCATCCCATCCAACATCATGAATCCTTATCCTTCACCAATGCAACCAAAAATATTAGTCAAGGGAAATCCCAATTACGTTGGCGATGATAACAAGAGTCTTGTTGATCAAGAGGTATATGACATAGATCTCCTTGATGATATCATTTCTAGTAATCTTTCCCCAACCTCTTTCCAAAATCCAATCACCCCTTCGAGCTATCTCATCACATCTTCACCCACACCTACTAGCAATCCTTATGCTACCTTTGACAAGGTATATCCATTATCCTCCCCACCCGCATCTCCATCATATCCTTCATCTACATCTTTCTCTTATCCAACACTCACATCCTCTTATCCCAATCTACCATCCCAATCTTCTCATCCCAATCTACCATCCCAATACTCCTATTACAATCCCCCATCCATGTCACCCTATCCTAATCCTCCTTACCAGTTTTCCCACCCTAATCCTACATCACACCTTCTTATCTTAATCCTACATCCCCATCAACCTATCCTAATCCAACATCCACATCTTCCTATTCTAATACACCATCTACTTCAACCTATCCTAATCATACATCCCAATCTTTCCATCCTCATCAATTATCCCAATACCTCTACTACAATCTACCACCCACATCCTCTTGTCTTAATACACCACCCATATCCTCTTGTCCTAATCCATCGTCCATGTCCTCCTATCCTAATTCACCATCCCAATCTTCCCATATTAATCCACCATCCCAATATTCCTATCTTAATTCCCCATCTACTTCCTCTAACATCAATCCACCATCCACGTCTTCCTATTCTAGTTCGCTATCACAATATTCTTACCTTAACCCTCCATCTAATCTTGACCCCCCCACTAATCCTAATCCTCCACCTACTCTTAGTCTTCCATCCAATCCTATTCCTCTATCTAATCCTAGTCCACCAATCCATAATCTCAGTCCTCCACCAATCCCTAATTCTTCGTCTATTCCCATCACCCCAGCTAAGCCTAGAATATGCATGATTCTCACTGCAAAAGTCCTCCAAGGACTTATGACAAAGAAGACATCCCCAACTCCACACCTTGAATTCATGGAACCATTCCATCCCAATCCATCATCCACGGTCACTAGTGATGAGGCCCTTCTCCATACCACACCTATTGTTACTATTACCACCCCTAGCACCACTCAAACCATTGAAACCATCAAACCCACAAAATCCATTGAGCCACCATCTCCTACTCTGAGAGTTGTCGAACCCATCAAAGACACCAAACCTAATCCCCATCTTCTACTCCTAGATCCACCCAATCCATCACAGACACCCAAACCCAATCGCCATCTTCTACTCCTAGATCCACCCAATCCATCACAGACACCCAAATCCAATCCCCTCCTCCTACTCCTAGATCCACCCAATCCATCGAAGACATGTAAATCCAATCCACTCCTCCCACCCCTAGTATCATCGAAATCCATTCCCATGAACTTCATGAATCCTCCATCCTTCCATCTCCCCCACTTGAGGAGTCCCTCCAACACTCCATCATCCTGCCATCCACACAAGATGAATCATGCCAAGAGCTTGATCCAAAGCATACGAACATATCCCCCTCTCCACATTAGGATCCTACCACCCCATCCAGTTCATCTCAAGATCATAGTCTCCCATCCATTCCATCCCATGATCCCCTTGACACTCAAGATCCAACCACTCCATCTCAGGAGCCCTTATCACCTGTTGCCACAAATCTAGATCCTATCATATCACCTAATCCCTCTCTTGATACCTTACCACTCACTCCTCCTAATCAAGATGTTGTTATCCCATCATCTCCATCCCATGATCCTCCATTGTCATCTAACCCCACTATCCCCACACCACTTTTATATTCCATCAGTACTCTCACATTCATCCGTGGTGGTTTCCTTGCAGATGAGGAACCGATCATATATACCACCCATCCTCCTCCACCTAATAATGGACTTCCATCATGTTTCCAAAATAACAAGTGCCCTACCATAGAGCTAATGCTCAAAAGCATGAACTATCAAGGAAAAGGTTTAGGCCTTCATGAGCAAGGTATTTTAGAGCCCATCCATGTCAAAGAAAATCCATGTACAGAAGGTCTTGGATATATCTCTCAAGACTCACGCTCCAAAAATGTTGGTACAACATCTATACGTCCTCAACAAGCCTCCTCCAAAAGCATAATAGGCTCTTCTCGTCACTCCACAAAACCATTTTCTGCCATCCCCCCTCCATCATATCACCTCAAAACAACCATCCATATTCCTCCTTCATCTTCCAAATCCATTTTGGGTTCTTATGTCCCTCCATCCAACATCTCCTATCCTTCATCTACTCTATCTATTTTGGGTCCTTATGTCCCTCCATCCACCATCACACATCCTCCAGCTACTAAGTCCATTTTGGGCCCTTATACCCAACACTTACCTCCTCCATCCCATCCTAGTCATCCTTTTATCCACCAATCACCTATCCATGTCACCCATCATAAACATCCCACTCTCATGTTCCCTAATCAGGATCAACAAAGGCACATACCTACACATCCTCCATCCACGTATCATCCTCAAAATCCTACCTCCCTCACTCCATTCATGTTTCCTCCACATCATCCATCTCCTTACACCCATCCCATTACTATTGGAAGCACTTTGGATGCCAAAGTAAAAATGCATAAATCTACACATCCACATGAATCTAAAGCCCCTCATGTCCCCTTAAAAAGACATGTTGACAAAAAGAAAAACCAAATCCAAAATCCACATCAAACCCATAGGCCACAAAGGCCCTACCAAAACAAAAATCAAAACCATGTGGATCCCAAAGAAAAAAGATGTAATGCCTTCAAATGAAGCATCCATAACAAAATCCAAAGTTGCTAATCCGCAAGCTAATCATACACACCCCTCATCTCCTAAATCTAGTTTGGGTCCTTATGTCCCAAAATTCACTATCCCATCTCCTCCATTATCCCCACATTATCCATCTGTTAATCCTCCTATCCTTTCACATCCACCACCATACGTCCCAATGTTGGTCCTGAAATCATTACCCCATCACATGACTACCCCAACATCCCATCCATTATCCCAGGTATCTCCCACATCAAATCCCTCTAATCCATTCTCTTGCATAATCTATTTATCCTAATAAGGTTGCACCAACATTCAATAGTCATTTCGCACATGGGCTCTTAATACCTCATGTGGAACTTGATGCTTGATTCCTTCATCCATCTCCTTATCACATGTCTTCTAAATCCACTTATCCACACCTCTATCCTTATCCATCTCCATCCGCATACAATCCAAGAAATCAAAAAAAAAAAGTCAATAAAAAGAAATAATTCGTCCAATGGTGAAAACTTGGAAAACAAGCACCTTGGATAAGTACCATGATGAAAACTTGGCAAATAGGAATCATGTGTAAATCCCCCATCCAGTTTACTTCCACACTTGGGGGCAGATGCATCCCCTTCACCCATCTCCTCCATCCAGCCTATCTTACACATCTTGCTTGTCATATCTCATTTATCCCAACCCCTCCATCCTCCTTGTGATCTTGATATAGATAGGGGTAAACATATATACATTATTTGGATACATCTTGGCATACATTCCCCTCGCCTACACACTATCGTAATCCTTTTCCACATCCATTTACCTTCCATGTCCATTCGTCATGCTACCATCAATCTTCCGTCCTTATCCATGCATCCTATCCATGTCCATCTCACTCCTTTATTTGCCTATCCTTCTATCTTTCATCCCTCACACCTCATCATACATGACATATCTAGAGCGGGGCATCTTCTTCTTTGTCACATAGTCCTTAGAGACATCATTCATCAATTCTATCATCCTTTTCCATCTCCCCATCCTTATCTTCCTATCCATCCATTATAGCATCCCTTCCATCTCCCCATCCTTATCTTCCTACCTATCCTTATCTCCTTACCAATCCAAACAATCCTTTTCATCTCCCCATCCTTATCTCCTTACCAATCCAAACAATCCTTTTCATCTCCCCATCCTTATCTCCTTATCCATTCATCTCTATCCTCACCCCATCTCATAATCCCTTGTCATTGGTATCTGGCTATAGGTTTCTCCCCATGCAACCCAATGCCATCTATCTCACTATCGTCACTCCCACTTATTTCGCACATCTTTCTAATCTCTTATCACTTCTCATCACTCATCTCTCCATCATGTCATTCTCCCAATTCATCTTTTGATGATTTGGAAAACTATCCCATCCCTGAGCTTCGTGCAATCGCCATCATTCTGTCCAATCCAATAGGTCTAGCATGTCTCATTGTATTGGTTCCATCATTTTATCCACTTATCTTGGTCATCTCATCATCCTTTATCCATGGTCGGTCATTGGTTTTTTGTTGAACTATGTTGCCCCTGTACTTTCACATAGGCAAGGTCGATTATTTGATCCACCCCCGGGGCTTTTGGTCCATCCAATCTTTGTGTTCCATCACTGGTCTCCATTGTCCCCTTTTCGCTTTTATCCATGGTCTTTTATTGAACTATGAGGGCTCTACATTTTCACGTAGGCAAGGCTAATCTTTGATCGGCCCCCAAGCCCCTAGGTCTTTAGGGTGTTTCAGTCTTGTATCTGGTGTCTCGTGTCTTGTTTCATGTCGTCAAGTATGTCCTTATCTCGTTGGTTCTTCACAAATGAGATCCACTTGTATCATAAGATTCAATCGGTTTTGGAGTCTCCTACGTCATATCAATATTTTAGTTTAGTATCCATCTTTGGTCTCAACAGGATGCATCCTTCCTCATCAAACCACATCACTCCCATCCATCCTCTCGATCCTATGGCAAAGGATGTTTGAAATTGATTGTGATCTTTTGATACTTTTGGATTTTGTTTATCCTTTGAGCTCCCTATCATGCCTCATCAAGATCGCCACGATCTATCATATCATGGTGTGTTTTGACTGGATGAACATAGGGGCATATCTTGATCTTTTGTTTGTTGTTGTCTTCTAGGTTGTCTCGCGTAGTACCCACCAAGATCCCTAAGGTATTTTGTTATGCTAGGGCATCCTTTTGTGTTTGTGGTTATCCCAATGCCTAGCCCGACCAAGGTCTTCGCGACTTTGGGGTGTTGGGATAGCCTTCTTGTCTGTTGTGTTTGTTTTATGCATTAGACGCTAATCCACCTTGGTTTCACATACCATGGTGCCTGTTGTCTTATGCTATAGCAAAAATCAATGCTCCAAAAATGGAAAATTGCATTAGGATTGCATTTCGTGATCAATTTTGTTGCATTGCATCCATACCCGACCTATGACCTATGATTTTGGTTGTGCAAATATTCACCTCCCAACATCTCTTCTTCTCAGGATACCTGTGGTTCTTGATACGTGCAGTTTCACACCCATCTTCCCTTAATTTTATAATGATTGCAGGGAAAGTACTTGCCAATAAACTAAAGCAAGTATGATACGCCTACTATCGACTCTCATCACTATGCAAGCCCTTATTTATACTCATGTTCATGTTGCATTCTATTTCACATTAGGCCATCTCACATCTCTACCCAATCTTAATTCATTCAATCTAACACAAATCATCTAATCACATCCTTGGTTTTGTTCTCAGCCTTGCTACAAGCCTTGATCCAAGCATCATCATCGTCATTATAATCAGGATGTATCCTTCCCTATCCTTTCATATTGTTTTGGGATGTATCCTTCCCTCATCAACAACACTTTCATCATCATAATCGAGATGTATCCTTCCCTCATCAACAAAAATTTCATCATCATCATCATCATTAGGATGTATCTTTCCTTATCCTCGTGTTGTTTCAGGATATATCATTCCCTCCTCAACAACACTCCATCCATCATCAACCCATTTTGGTTGGTAGCTTGACTGGGGCAACATCACCTTTGTCCTTAAATCCATTTGTGCTTCCCAATCTCCTATCGCTTATCATCCTCTCTTATCCATCACTTTGCATCATCTTCCTCATATACCCTTTCATCATCTCATCCATTTCGAGAGCACACTCGTGTTCTCTTGAACCTGCATGTCCTCTCAAGGGGGCATCCTCAATCCCTAACCTTCATCTTCATTCCCATCATCCTTCTTCTTATTCACTCCTTTGATGACTGGGGCATCTTTTCCAATCTAAACATCTTTTTCTTGGTCCTATCTTTTAATCTTTTTTGAAATGATGCTACTTCGTAGCACCATCTCAAAGAGGGGAAAAATGTAGAAATTTGAATTTGACCGCTCCCATATGGTCAAATCCATCTCATTTATTCATCTATTTCATCGATATTAATTAAATGATTTAATTATTTAATATTTCCCCTTTGCCTCAGGTTCCTAAAGTATTTAATTTAATAATTAAATACTTTACCTTTCATCCCTTCTCTAAATTAAGTAAATATATCAATTTATTTAATTTAGTCATTTAGCCTTTTGAATTTAAATTAATTTTAAATTCCCTCTTTTCTCTCTCCTTGTCACATCCTCCATAACCCTCTTCTAATCTGGATTAGTTTAATTAATCCATGATTACGATGTGCACACCTTTAATCAGAATTAATGCCACATCCTCCATATTTTACCACTTGCCTCTAATCCTTCATTAGTCTCTTAATCACCTTTTTTCACAACCTTAATCTAATCCTCATGCCATTTCTAGTATGTCCTCCAAGTCAGCCTATCATAAGTACTTTCTTTATTTATCCTTGACCTCTTCCCCATGTGAATTAAAAATTCACATTTATTCCTCCAATGCTTTCCTCTTCCCCATGAAGGTTGTTGGGAAATTCCAAATCCTCTCATAAGTCACATCACTCACATGGGACAAGGACCTCCTTTATGAGGACCTTGTCTTATCCTCAAGGTACTTCCAATCATGTGAATTTAAAATTCACATTTATTCCCCCAACAACTTCTCTCTTCCCCATGATGATTAGTAAGGAATTCTAAAATTCCTCACTTGTCACCATCCTTCCCACATGGGGACAAGAACTTCATTTTTGAAGAAATCTTCCCCTAATCTCAAGGTACTTGCAAGTACCTCCACCTCACATGTCTTTTTTGCCATCTCATTTCCACATGGCAAGATGTGAGGACTTGTGATTCCTCAACTCACCACAGTCCTCCATCTTGTCCATGTTGGTTAAATCCTAGCCATTCAATCCTCTAGAGACTCTTCCCTAAAATGGAGGATTTTGTCTCATTTTCTCATAACATTCATTCATCACATTCAAGCATTCTACTCTCAAGCACTCTACATTTTTATTCAAGCTCATCCTCCATTGTTGAATCATCAAACTTTCATTGCATTCATCCCACACACTTATCCAAACACCTGCATCTCTCATTGCATTGATCATCCCATTTAGAGCATTTTACATATCGTTTTAGCACTCTTGTCATCAAGGAGCAAAAAGATCAACTTGGATAAGGTATAATCGTTCTTTCATCTTTCTTTGTTCAAGTTCAACTTAGGCTAATCTTGAAGTGTTGTGTGTTTTCCCCTTTGCATTTTTGTTGTTTTACACCTTTTAGGACAAGAAATCACGTTGCACACAGTATTGATTCTCATATAACACCAAGTCACCTTTCTTAAATGAAGGGTGGATAACGTCTTCATTTTACTTTCATTGAACACCTTTGTAATAGGCTTGAATATGTTTGAGAGCATGTATATGTTGTTCATCAAGCATTTCAAGTTGTTGAAGTCGTTCTCTATAAGAATTGTCGTCGATAATGCCACTGAGAGAGATTCATAATGAAGGAATTTCTAATTCCAAACGTATAACATCAATTCCATACACAAGGTTGTACGAAGTATTTCCTATAGTCGTATGAACACTCATGCGATAAATCCACAATGCATAAGAGAGTTGGGTATGCCAATATTTACCATGTTTATTAATAGTTTTTTATAAAACGTGTTCAATCGTTTTGTTAGTTGCTTCCACTTATCCATTCAATTGAGGATAATAAGGTGTAGAAAAACTATGTTGTATATGAAACTTTTCCAAAAACTTCTTTACTACTTTGTTCTTAAACGATGTACCATTGTTTGAAATTAAAGCAGAAGGAAGTCCAAATCTTGATATAATATTGTCTAATACAAAGCGATATATGACCTTAGTCGTTGTGGAACGAAGTGGAACTTCCTCGACCCATTTTGTGAAGTAATATGCAGTTGTTATAATAAATGTATGTCCTTGAGATGGGAGAGGAGAAATCTTGCCATTGAGATCCAAACCCACATAGAAAATGGCCAAATAGTAACTTGGGCACGAAGTTCATGAGCAGGAGCATGAATCAAATTGTTATGTTGTTGACACTTAGGACACTTTTTAAAAAAATAAAAAGAGTCTTGTTCCATGTTTTTCCAATAATTTCCAATATGAATTATATTTTTTAACCAAATATCAACCACCAAAATGTCCTCCACAAGCACTTGAATGGGCTTCCTTAAGCGCCAAAGGGATCTCTTATTTGCTTAGGTAATGAAGCATGAGACCATTATATGATTGTCAGTATAACACTTTATCCAAAATTATATATCGTGCTACAAGTTTTTGAATATGAGGCCAAGCATTTTTCGCAATTGTTTAAGGGAAAATACCATCACATAAATATTGAAGTATGTGTGAATACCATTTGTTTGATTTATCTATATGACATATCATCACCTCTTTTATGTTCTCAGCTATCGATGGTGATGTTAGATTATAAATAGTGAATTGAGAATCCACAGAAGAATCATTGAGGGATATAAGGGAAGCAGTGCTTTCCATTGCATTCATATGTCAATTATCCTTTCATAGAATATTGTCTATAGTATACGAGGCAAAGCATTTCAATATTTTTAACACCAAATTGTGATATTGGAATAGTTTATCTTGCTCTACTTGATATGATCCATTGATTTATTTTATGATTAATTGAGAGTCCCCAAATATACGAAGATGTAGGATATTAAGAGGCAATGTCACACGCAAACCAACAATAAGAACCTCATGTTTTGTGAAGTTATTTGTGCAAAGGTAATTGAGATGATAAGATAGGGAATTTTCGTGCCTGAAGGAGGTAATAATATCACCCCAACACCAAAGCTAGTTTGAGACTTAGCCATCAAAATATAAATCCCATGTTTCGATTTCTTCTAATGTTAAACCATGTTCATCAAGAAATGAGTCTTAGTTTGGAAAAGCTAATGGTGAAGGAGCTTCAACTAAATGATTGATCAACGCTTGACCCTTAATTTATTTTTGAGAGACAAATTTAAGATCAAAATCTATTAACAACATCACCCACTTAGCTAAGTTTCCTAATAAATCAATTTTGGTAAACAAATGTTTTAGTATATCAAATTTTGTTATCACATGCACTTCAACATTAAATAATTAATGTCTCAACTTGTTTGCAGGAAACACAAGATCCAAATATTGTTTTTATATATTTGTGTATCATGTTTCATAATCGATTAATGTTTGACTAATTTAGTAAACATGATGTTCTTTACCATTCACATCTTGTTGCACTAATAATGTAGCAAGAGCATTTGATTATGTAGAAGTGTAAAGAATAAAGGGATGTCCAGATGTGGCCAATTGCAAAATAGCAAGATTAGCCAAATATTGTTTTAAATTCTCAAAGGATTTTTGACAATATTTGTTCCATTTAAAGCGAGATTCTTTTTTAAGTAACTAAGTAAATGGAAGAGTCTGACCCGTCAATGATGCAACAAAATGACAGATAGCCTGAATCTTTCCTTGTAAGCTACAAAGTTGAGAAATATTTTTAGGAGGTGGCATGTTTATTATTGTATCAATCTTCTTCATTTCCACCTCAATACCTCTATGTAACACTATAAAACCTAATATTTTTCCACTATCCACACCAAAGACACACTTCTGAGTATTCAATATAATGTTGTACTTATGAATTTTCTCAAAGATTTGACGGAGGATTTTGACATGACGTGTTATATATTTCACCAAGGATAGTGTATTTGGATTGCCTCGTACTTCGAAAAGGAAGGTTTTTAAATGAGGAAATAATGAACACAATTTGCACCACAAAAAATATAGAGTATGATCTTGGAAAAGACACATTGACATGTGTCAAGGTTGATGGAAAGACGAGCAATAAATTAAGTATAATCATGACTAAGAAGGGTGTCGGATCTGTCAGAATTAATTATGATGTGGCTCGAAAAGATGATAACTCGTTTTGCTTCAATTTCAAACAACCTACCAAATTTTTTGAGCCGTTATTTTCTCAAATGAAAAATCATAAGGTTTCCATTCAAATTGAGTTTTTTGAGTTGTCGAGAATGACAGCGAGCAAAGAAATGAGTTTCTTCTCCTTCCAAAAAATTATCCCTGCAAAGAAAACACCATGGGAGGCCCAAGGAAGAGAACAGATTCGTGTAAGAATGATTCTCTATGGAAAAACTCAGAGCTATGGGGTCTTTTCGAAAGAGCTGGTTTAACCCCGTACTTTGCAACCATGGAAGGATATAATGAAGATTTGAGTTACAAGTTTTCCAATGCCTGGAAGGATGGCGAAGTGCAGCTGGGTGGTCTCCATTTCAAAGTGGATGTGAAGCTTATAGCTAAGGCGACGAGACTAGCTTATGAAGGAAAGAAGGTGGCAAAGGTAAGTAATGGAAAATACCAAGATTATATTGAGAAATTTTTTGAGGATAAAGAGAAGGCGAAGAGATTCTAGAATGGTTATTCTGGGGTTTTACTTCATCCCCCGTACCATAATGTATGCTATTTTGTTATGAAATATTTTACGCTTGAAGGTCATTTCCAGTCGGTTCATGGCTACCACTTCCTAATTCTAAACCATATCTGACACCTTGAGAAGATAAACCTACCTTTCTTCCTCTTCTCATCCCTGAGTCAGAGATTAACCAATGGTGCAAATCTTCCATTACACCAGGGCCTAATTCGTGCTATTTGTAAATATGTTTTAGCCACGTCCCCGCAGAGTAATATTTCCCTCAATCTGATTGAAAACCCTACCCCTAAGAGCTCTGTGAAAATTGAGCTTATTGAGAGTCACCCTCACACCCCATCTAAAAAACCTGCTAAGACTTCTCCTAACCTTATGGACCCCTCATGGCCAGACCTTCTTAAAGTCACTCCTGAAAAATGAAATGTTGCTTCTATTGGCCCTATTGTGAATAAAAAAAGGAAAATGCTAATCTGCGAATTGGGGGCTGACCCAAACACTATCACAATCCTGGATGACAATGACAACCTAGAATGTTCAAATCTAGTGGGCCGAAGGTCTACCAAGCTTGCTTTGGCACCATCAAAAGGGTCAGATAGCAGTAAAAAGTCTAAAAGTTTGAAAGAAAAGTGTGTTTCAGGATCTCAGGATAGCAAGGGGAAGAAGGCAGTAAAGGAAGATATTGATTCCTCTTTGGAGGAAATCCTGGGTAGTCTTGATGGTGATTCTGTTGAGGAGAAGGAGTCAGAGTTGAAAGATGAGGGAGATTCTAGCAATGAATAAATTGAAGGATATTTGCAGCAAGAAGAGAATCAGGAGGCTGAAGAAGATAATAACAGGGTTGTGGAAAATGAAAATGCAACCAAGGACCTGGAGGTGATGGAAATCAAAAACCCTAGTAAAGAAATTATAGCGGGTTTTGACACTGATAGAATTAGAAGGGTGGAGGATAGGTTGGAACTGATGGAAAAGATGATGCAAGAGGAAGATAAGGATAGTAGATTCTAGGCCCTTGAAAAGGTTGTGAAGAGTCTGTGCAGAGTGGTGAA
Source organism: Sequoia sempervirens (assembly GCA_007258455.2). Lineage (NCBI taxonomy): Eukaryota > Viridiplantae > Streptophyta > Pinopsida > Cupressales > Cupressaceae > Sequoia > Sequoia sempervirens. The sequence goes on along the minus strand of VDFB02270651.1, from coordinate 36,910,549 downwards.
TGCAGTAATGAAAAAGGTTGTTATGGCTACGATTTCAAGTCAAGGAAAAATTAAGAAGCAACAGAGGAGAGAGGCAATGGAGGGTGAAGAGGACTTATCCAAAAAGATGGAGCCTAAAGAGAAGTTTGAAGACATTTTCGAAGACTTGCTGAAAGCTTGGAGTTTGATCGAGGATGCCTAATCCTTGGTCTTTGTTTTTCTTTTTTGTCTCTTGCTGTTATGGGTTTTGGTGCTACTCCTGGTGGTTTTAATACTGTTACTGGTCGTTGGTGCTTGTACTATCATATTTTTGGTTGTATTTCTAATAATGATTTTAGTTTTTACATGGACACTACCTTAAGGTTATTCGGTTATTACCTACTCTACTGGTGGGATTTTAAGATAGACTGGATGTATTTTTTGCTATGTCTAATAGGGCTATAATGTTTGATCTGAAAGGTATTGGTTAAGTTTTTGTTTGTTGGGTAGGGGAAGTGTCTCTCAGGTCTACTTCCTCCTGGTGTTGTTTTGACTAGTTGTTGTTCTTTACTATGTTGTACTAATTTGCATGGGTCAGGGCCCTTTCCCTACTTATCAATCAAAAACATAATCCTCTAGAATATTATATGTTAAATCATGAAAGATTGTCATCATAACTCTTTGATCTACATTGCTCCAACATTTTTTAATCCAGACGATATGACAACTCAACAAAATGTTCCCAAGGTGTAATAAATGTCATTTTGTATTGACCTTGAGGATTGATAGAGATTTTATTATAACCTAAAAATCCATCCATAAATGATAGTAAAGAATGTCTTGTGGTTAAATCAACAATCATGTCTATGTTTGGAAGGGGAAAATCGTCTTTCAAAGATACTTTATTAAGGTCACAAAAATTCATAAACATTTAGATATGGTATCTATTTTTGCAACAACTATTATGTTTGATATCCAAGGTGAGTAGTCAATAGGGTGGATAAAACCAACTTTTCAATCTCAACCTTAACCAACAAAGCCACCTTAGGGTTCATTCTATGAATCTTTTGTCTTACTGGTTTAGCATCGTCTTCTAACACAATATTATGTGTAACTACCTTAGGGGCTATGGTAGGCATATCTGAATAAGACCATGTGAATCATTTAGGAAAATCATGCAATAACTTAGTGTGTTCTTGTTGTTAATCGGAATCAAGACATTTTTCAATTAATATTATCTTTTTTGTATTAAACGGGTCTATGAAGACGTCAACAGTATCTCCTACGAGTAGTGTACTACAATCTGGAATCTTAGGGAACTTTTGGGGTATATCTTGGGCATCTACTATATAATCTAATAAACCAGCTTCTTTCCTAAAGTATGCTTCAACATTTAAACAATAGAGAAATTCATGATCATGATAATAAGTAGGTAAGTTCTCATAAACTCCCAAAAATTCCACCAAGGACTCATTGTTTTGAAGTATATCCAATGACATGTTACTTGTGTGACATCAATTTAGGATTAACTAAACTGAGAGATACCTAGGGAGGATCTTGTGTTATGTTATTCACATTTAGTGAAGGTCTTTTTGAAGCCTTAGTTGGTTTTGAAGGACAATAACCAAGACCACTTGTTTCTTGCGTGTTTAATTCTATAGGGACCTTAATACCTTGTTCTTTTACACCACAACCATTGCCACTATATACAAACTATGAAAAGAGTTTATATCCTCTTCCATAAATAGCTTCCAATTCTTTCAAGGAAGGTGGTTTTTCATAATCATTCACATCATATGTGGATGTATAATTGGTGTTTTCTTCATTGTTAGAAGTTGCAAAATTAGATGTTTGAGGAATATCTATGGAAGATTGCATAGATGTCATAATGGTTTCTTTTACATCTTTAGACTTGGATGGAAATATTTTATATTCCCCCATGAAAGTAGGTGTAAAATCTAACAACCCCCAATCATCGTCCAAGAAGTTTTTGTGGGCGAAACACATTCATCTTTGGGTTCAACATGTATGGGTTCCACTTTTGAGGATGGAATCAATGTGTTAAAGGGCCTTGTGTTCCCTGTTTCAGTTTGTAAGCAGTTTTCAGACTTAAGATCAACTTTCATTGTGTAAACTTTATTGTTATATGTGTATTTCACGAGGCAATGAAGAGTTGAAGAACCCCTCCCATAGTATGAATCCATGGTCTTCCTAGGAGAAGATTATATGAGAGAGCATCCGACATGACATGGATGATGGTAGGTAACACAATGGGACCCACCTTAATAGGTAATGTGATTCTTCCTAATGGTTGTCTACCCACGTTATCAAAACCACGAATAGATAAAGCATCAGGTTGAATAAGAGACTTATCCACACCAAGCTTGTTTAAAAGGTCAATAATACAAATGTTAAACTCGACCCATTATCAATAAGGGTATGCCTAATACCCATTTTTTTAATAACAACCATTATCATCAAGGCATCATTTTGTTTTTGTATCTCAAGAGGGGGTAATTCACTTTGATAAAAGACAATATCCATGTTTGTTGAATTCATACCCTCAAGTAAAGCTGCAACATCATTTGGTTTAGCATTAGGAAAAGCAACTTTTTTTAAAACCTCTTGAAGAATGTTATGACAAATAGGTGAGTTTTTAATCAAATCCCACAATGAAATCTTAAAGGGAGTAGCACGAAACTGCTCCATAAGATCATACTCCTTGATATTATGTTGAGGCAAACGAGGTGCAGTAGGGAGAATAGGTTGTGGGAAAGGTATTGATGAAGGAATAACTAGAATCTTCTTTGGTTGTTTGTTATTTCATGTGTTATATGTATGGCCAACAACATGATATTGTTGTTGTTATGATTCATTTTGTTTCCTATGGTTGCTTTGAGTCAATTTTCTTGCAAAGTTTAAGATATGACCAGGGGTTTTTTATTTATTTGATGGTAGTCCTATGATAAGAATTGGTTGGTTTTATGTTTGAGGTTGATTTGAAGGTGGGTAAATCACTAGTTGAGGTGTAATTGTGTTTATTATTTTTTGACATGTTGAAACCTTATAAGTCTTAGTGGACGATTTAGGAGAGATGAAGTCCTCAAGGGCATCATTTAACATATTAAAATCATTGCTACTAGAAGACTTTATATGTATAACAAAATTATAGAAAGAGATCTGACATAATAATAATGTTGTACTTTATCCAAGAGGTTAATTACAACATTAATTATGAATTTCAATTTATGTTTTATGTTTGTCAATGTTAACTACAATCAAACACAGCCTCACAAATATGTTACAGACACAGATTTGAGAAACAAAGTTTAGATTTGCATAGGAGATACAAATATCAGTTTGCACTTAAAATCTAAGTAAAACTGAGTAGGTCAAGGGTGTGGCACACCCTAGACCAAGTTTATGGTTGTGTAAAAATCTAAGTTTTGTGACAGTGGTTACAAGTAACAGAGGTCTGAGATAGGTGCAGTCCAGATCTTAGATTGAAAACTCTATTGTTTTTCCCAATTTTGTAAAATGTGACCTAATGTGATGAACTAGGGTTTTCAAGTTTTACAAAAAAATATTCTTTTTAACCAAATCATGCACTAATTTTGAAAATTCAACAAATTTCTCTATAGATCTAATGTATTTTAGAACTAAAAATGAACAAAAATTAGATGAACAACACTTTTTCTTTCAAATGCAAACACACCTTTTTACAAACAAAAAGTGATCTAATTTCTAAAGTTTTTGAATTTTTTTTCTTAATCTCAAATCTATATAATTTTAATTGAAAACTAGAAGATTTAATTAATGTAGGATACGCCGGGTTCACCAAAATGTTTGATTAGAAAAGGGATCCTAGGCCTAGTGTGTAGATCACCAAGATCAATCTATTTCCAAATTAACATTAGAAGCCAAATCAACAAGGGTAGGGGATTGGCTAACAACCTAAAAGGAGAGCCAATATGCACCCTAGATCTAGTTTTTTATTTTTTTGGAAGTTGATTGAATTTGATGTGGAATTTATTGATTTAATTTGACTATAAAACCTAACCTGAAAACACACTTTTTCTACACAGACGCAACATTTTTTTTGAAATAGAAGGCAGATCTGAGCAAGGCAAAATTTTGTGCACCTATAATATGAATTTGAGGTTGAATTGAGAGGTCAAGGGTGTGGGGTGCCCCAGACTAGCTTCCTTCTTTTCAAGATCTGATTTAACACTCCTGTAACTCTAGGTCTACACTCTACAATTCTGCTCTGCAACTTTCTGTCTTTGGATTTGAACAAGCAAAATCACAACAAAGAGGGGAAAGGGGGTGACTATGTAGGATTTTGCCTAGGTCAAACCCTCGTTTTGGTATTTCTACCTCCACGAATAGTCGATTGGTTGACTAATAAAATGTGTGTGCTCTTAGCCTTAAGTGCATCTAAGGTTGTAACAAGCTAAAATGATAAAAACCCTACTCAAATGTGTTAGAGAAGGATTCCTAAATGACATAAATGAGATCAACCCGAGAAAGTCAAATACCCTTAGAAAATCTAAAATGTAGCAATACCTTGCTTAGGACAATAAGTAGATCAAATTTTGAAGATGAGAACACTTTGAAAACAAGTCATTAGGTGCCTTGAAAGAAGCAAAAGCAATCTCCAAAATCTAGATTCCATCATGTTCATCCATTGGCATCAAACTCCAATCATTGTAGCAACCTAATTAATTCTGAAATTCTTCTTGAAAACTTGTAATAATGAATGTATTTTGGCAGTCTTGTTGTACTTGTAATCACTTCTTAATTTTGAAATAATAATTCAAGTTTATACAATGGAACTTAGAATAAATTAAAGTGTAGGCTAACTTATTTAATTTTAATTTTTAGGATTAATTTACCACCAAGGCTCAAATTTTAAATTACATTTATGAAATTAGAGATCGACAAAATAGGAAATTAAGTTTGTTGGGAAAAATATTTGGACTAGGGCATTGAGCGCCGGTGTCCAATTTTTTCACACTCAACAAAACTTAATTTGGATGTTTAGGATCTACTATAATCAGGACTTCTCCAAGATGAGAGCACTTGTCAGAGTTAATTTGATGATGTTTGATCGATAAAAAATTTTCTAAGGTAGTATAGACACATTCTCCTGGTTTAATAGAAAATTTAGGGCTAGTGAATGTCTAAAGTGCATTAGTAGAAAGGTTACTAAAGCAAGTTCCAAATAGAGCATGAAATTGCACTTTTAGCTTAAAGGGAGTACAATTTTCTATTGTACAACTACATGTCCTTGGCTATTTGTTAGCATTTTAGAGAGTTCTAGGGCATAGAGGTGTGATAGGGCCTCTTCTTTGTAATCTTTCTTTCACCACAATTGTTGGTGTGATTATATCAAGCATTTGAAGAGTGTTGTAGGACTCCAATTTATTGGATTATGTTAGATATGATAATATTTTTTCTACTATGAATGAATGCCAATGAGTTCAAGGAAGGATTAGTAAGTAGATGTTGTTTGTATGCATCATATCTTTGATATTTATTCTTTTTTTCTTGTAATGGTTGAATGCTACTCTACAACCCAATAAGGCACTAGTCTTGAAGGCTTTGGCCCTCCACCCACACTAAAAGCATAAAAATCAGTTACCAATGAGTATAGGAATTAGTTCTAGGATCCATAGATATTATCCATGATTCGATATCATAAACCAAGGAAAACCTCAAGCAAAACCTAATTGTTAAACCATTATCTGAGTCATGTTCAATTTATTTATACGTTTCCAATGCTTAAGGAAACATAATTGAAATCATTTCAAGGGATTGTAATGTTACTTTATCTACAATTGCATGTGCAAAGTATTTATTAGCTATAAAGAGGTCTTACTACAACTAGTTGAGCTTGATTTAGTAACATTTATTGATGTTAAGCTCACATTTGGGTGTAGTTGTTTTGATGTACATCAATTATTCATTTGAATGCCAGTTAAGGCATATCTTTGGGAACACCTTCCTAGATTTAAGTTTTGAGCCCAAATTGAAGTGAAGATTACCCACTTCCACTAATTGGCTTTTAACCCTCCGCAATTTGTAGATGAAACCTAATTCTACTATCTTGAAGACAACCCTAGCCCAAATGGTTGAGTTTTATGAGTTTGAAGCAATGGTTTTAGGATCCAATAAGGAGATATTAGGCACTTAGGTGAACCTTTATTTCCCTTCAAGGAGCAAAGGCAAATAGAGATATTTACATACACCCCGACAAACATAAAGTGGACAATAATATGATAACTTTTCTCTTCTGACTATAGTACCAAAAACTAAATACAAGGTAGAAGGAGACTCAAAAGGAGCTTTGTGACTTAAAAAAATATCACCTTGCCAAGGTGTGGGAGTTGTTTGTGTTGTCAAATTGTTTCTAAGGGGCATGCCAAGGCCTCTCTTCTTTCAAGCAACTTTCAAATTATTAATATCACTTTCTTTTGGCCCTCCAATTTGTGTCTTAGGAAGATGTTAGGTTATGGAAAACCAACTTATCAAAGTCCCTTTTAAGTTTCCCAAACTTGTGGTGTATAATATTAAATTATGTGAAGCTTGTATGTGTAACTTGCATGTGAAAATAATTGTATGTGTAACTTGCATTTATAATTGTATTTAGGTAAAGTACTTATATTAGGGTAAGTAGCTTATTAGATCAACCTATAGTATTGTAACTTGTTAAGAGGCATTGCCTCACTTGGGTAAAGTACTTATATTGGGGTAAATACCTTACTAGATCAGCCTAGAGTATTATAACTTGTTAAGAGGCATTGACTGACAAGTTATCTATCAATTGTTATAATAATGGTTTCTCTTTCATATAGAGATATGTCTCTTAACACAACACAACTATATACTTATGTGCTTTATCATCCAAAGGAGGTTTATTATTCATTTGATCATGGTCTAAATAGTTGTATTGTGCAATATTTATGTGCCATCGTAATAGAAATAACAAGGATCATGCTTGCCTTGTAAAATAGAGACCATATATGATGTTTTATATACCACATAATAACCTTACTTGCACAAAGGCCATGCCATACAATTTATTACAATTATCAAAATAATCTCCACTTTTTGATAAAAGAAAATAAGACGAAAATCACATAAGGCAGTCCTCCAATACAAATATAAGATTCCTATATTACCACTCTACATGAATGCTTTCAATGTCTACAAAGCCATCTTAATTCAATTTGTAAGCACACTTGTGACATGTTCTAATCATTAAATAAGAGAACTAATGCATATACCATAGTTCTGAAATAAAGAACATCAGCACATCATTTTCTCATAATCTGAATATAAAAAGATATGTTATTATATGTACTTCAATATTGCATTACCCTCAAAACAATGCACCAAGCAAGTGTGCAAGGTAAGAGAAAGGAACAAAGCTCAATAAATGCAAAGTAATTTCTGCTCTGAGTAAAGAGTGATTGCCATTTGCCTCATTGAAAATGCTTGAACATGTGCAGCATGTAGATTTAGAAGTCTAGTAAAAGAATTAACCTACCTCCTTATCCCAAAACTACCAAAATCATGTCCTCAGGAGTCAACCGAAGACAGCAATAGAAGATAAACTAATTTGTAGCCAAACTTCATCCTTCAAAAATATTTTTAGTAATGTAGTTCAAAAATCTTCATCCATTTTGAAGACATGATTGCCTTCTCTGTTTCCTATGCTTGACATTATGGAAGCCTTCTGATATTCGCCCACTCTCCTTTCAAAAAAATTTGTTTTCCCTCTGCATGACCAAAGATATCTTATGTAAAACATGTGACTTGCTGATGATGCAATGCTCGCATACACCAAATCTTATTTACCACATTAAAAAAGCACAACAGTTATATATACTCACTGCAATGAAATAAGATCCATCCAGTCAAAAGGATTTTCAACATTATACACCTTGCAATACCCAAGAACAACCTGTGAACACAAGAAAAACAGAAAATGAGAGAGAAAGGGGGAAAAAGAAATCAATTTTCTAAGTTATATAACAATTGTGAAAAAACCTGAAACAGTGCACACAAAAGTTTGAACATTTACCAAGAGCCGGTCTGCAACAAATTTTATGTATTGGCTCATTAGTGAAGCATTCATGCCAACCAAGGCACAAGAAAGGGCTTCACACACAAACTCTCTTTCAATGTTCACAGCATCACAAACTATCTCTTTGACTTTTTCTTCACTAAGTCTCTTCTTCAACAGACTATATACAAGAAGAAAATGAGAGAATTTAAATACATGCAAACGTCACTAGCTAAATAGAATACACTGATCACACTAAAAAAGTCTTACCTGTAAATTAGGCATGCAAAATCACAATGAAGACCCTCATCTCTCGAAATAAGTTCATTAGAGAAAGTTAACCCTGGCATTAACCCTCGCTTCTTCAACCAAAATATAGCACAAAAGCTGCAATTGAAAAGAATTAGCCAGGCAAAAAAATCCACTTTTACTGTTAAACAATATAACCAGGAAATACTATAAATCAGCTAACCTTCCCGAAAAGAAAATGCCTTCAACGCATGCAAATGCAACAATTCTCTCTGCAAATGAACCACAACTGCAAAGTAACTCAGCTACATATAATCAGCACTAATATTTCAATTTCAATTTCCAGCGCCCTATAGCCTTCTAAGAACCATAAAGTTTACAATCTAGAGTCAAAAACACCATAGGTGTCGCAGCAAATGTAAATATGGCATTAACTAATCAACTTGCAGGAACAAATGTTTACATTAAAAAAGAAACATCTGGATGCACTGACAAGGGACAAAAAAAACTCATATACTGATAAACTTTTCCAGTGGTATATATTTATATAAACCTCTCAATCCAGCGAAGTGCCCATTCTGCTTTTCTTGCAACACAGGGAATGGTGTGAATAGCATTTAACAATCTTGCTTTCTCCCTGGAATCTCTTACATAAGTCTCTAAGAGTAAGCTGTACATTTCTGATTGAAGCACAATAAACAAGAATCACTTAATAACAAGTAAATTTAAGAAAAGTTTATAACAGTAAGCTGTACATTTCTGGTCAAAGCACATGTAAAAGGTAAGAGAAAATAACACGTAAATGTAAGAAACAAGCATAGCATCTCTTGGATTGTGCTTACCTGAATGAATGTTCTCTATGGCAATTTGAAATCCGTAGAATGCCCGAGCCTGCAGAAAGGGAATCAAAGTCAATTTAATGCAACACGACATATTAAGGAATATTAACCTGCATCTTTCCTACAGAATTTAGTTCCAGTACAGAAAGAATGATTCCTAGTAAAGGTGAAAGGTCAAGGATAAAGGCGATTCTCTAAGTTCCAGCCCAGCCGGCATCCCTATTTGGAGTATAAGACCCCTCTTGCGAAACAAGGGGTTATATACAACTGGACCAGAAAGGATTGACAAGGCTGTGTTTCATCCTAGGATGGTGTCTCATATTCCAAATTTAGCTTCAAGCTTGTCTGTAATCTTAAAAAGAAAACAACTTTTAGCCATGAAATTAAACATCGCCACTCTACCTCATACCCCGGAGTAATTCAAACTGGTAAACACCAGTAGACAATTAGGACCAGAACTCTCATGAATAAACTCTTGGTTCATTGTAAGAAGAAAATACTAAACAGGTTGACAGAATTGATGCTTGTAACAAGAAATCCTGGTACTCAAAACATCAGGATACCGGGCAACCCTAATGTTCGAAAAAGAGAAAGAAAATACCTCTGGGATTTGAATCTCTTTAAAGAACCGTAAAGCCAAATTCTCCAAAACAATGCCATCCGAGGCAGCGAAGAAAGCCAATACGTGGCTTATAAAGTGTTTCTCATTGTGGGTAAGATTTTCCCACTGGCAGAAGTCCTGTGAAAGGTCAACCTCTTCCACTGCCAACACAAATTCAATATAAACTAAAACCCTGTCCAGTCCAATACTCCGTACTTGAAATTTGAAAGTGAAAAAGGAAATTCCACTGGAACACTATATAAGGCCAAATAGGAAAATACCAGTCCAGAAGCTGGCAACAGCTTTCTTGTACATTTCCCACACTTGGGAATAATTGATGGGAAACATGCAAAACCTCTGAGGGTTTTCCATCAAAATAGTCTCCTCCTCCTCCCTGCCCACTGTGCCCATCCTCTCCTTTTCTTCCAATTCCCCAGAGAAGAAAAGGATATTAGAAGATTGAATGAAGCCCCAGAGAAGACTCACTGTGAGAGAATCACCGGAGAAATGTTCTAATCCTTATCGTTTTTTTTGAAATTGGGGTTCTTGTATTTTTAGCGTTACCGCGACCGGTGATTTCTGAAATTCACCAGACATCTAAATAAAGCTGTGGTACATTAAATAAATTATGTCGTTTAAAAAAAAAAAAAAGCTGTAGCTCTATTCTTGTAATTCTTTTGTTTTGTTCAATAAAAAATAAATAAAGCTGTGGTACATTAAATAAATTATGTCATTAAATTATATAATTTCCATTATTATCGGATAACAATAAACTATTATGAAAATCTTAAATATAGATATTTTGAAAAAATGTTTGAGAATTTGGAGTTTTTTATTTACTTAAAATATTTTATTTTCAAACTATTTTTTTATTTATGACATATATGAAGATATAAATTTTATGTGTTGTTTATATTGAAAATATTATGTTTACGAAATATCAATATTTTGATGTGTCGTTGGGTTGTTGCAAGCTTTTGGATTCAACTGTGTATGTTTTTGTATCGACATTTCGGATCACACTCAATGATTCATTTTCTTTCCATTGTTCATCTTCTTGATGATGGATTTGAAACGTCGACACAAAAACATACATAGTTGGATCCAAAAGCTTGCAACAATTTCATGAACTGTGGAAAACTCATTCCAACTAGTGTTGTTTGGTGTCAAATTTAAGTGAAAGATAAGAGTTTTTGTTAAATACCATTATACTTCACCCCTAGTAATTGTAGAATATCTCTCCATATTAATTAAACTAAATTAAATTGGAAGTAATCAAACTTATCATTGTCAAGTTAGGGACGAAGCATCTCTATTTTTTTTAATGGGGCTTTGAATTTCTCTTAACTAATTAATAAATTGAAATTTTTGTTAATTTTCTTGAGAGAAAACTACACGTCTTTATTATATTCATTTTTAGTAAATGGATTTAAGTTTTTTTTGCATTTAGTATATGGTTGTAGACTTTAATTTAATTTATTTGATAGATAAGTCTTTGGACTAGATTGTATAAAATGATTTACTAAGTCAATTTTAAACTCTAATTTATTTATTACTTATTTGAAGGAATATTGAATAATAATATAGAAAGTTACATGACAATTTCCAATCATCTATATAATGAACAATAAAAGATATAGGACACACAAAACTTCTTCATTAATTTTTGTGAATAAATTTTGTATATATATAAACTTAGAAAATGTAACAAAACAAAAAATAGCTTTTTGTAACTACCAAGAGTAATAACTAATGTGAAGGTTCATTATGCTTCATTTTCCCCCATAGTGAACATTGGAAAAATGTGTTCATAATTCCATTATTTCTCCCACATAATGAACATTTTGAAGAAAATCTCCAAAATGTGTGCTACAACACTTTTTTGACTCGGTGCTTCTCCCTATCTATCTCCTAAAAATGGTGAATCTATAGTTTTTAGTCATTAATGTAGTCACTCTACAATCAAGGATGATCAACCTATAGGTGACCATCATGAGTCACTCTTCTTGTGCTCATTCCAATCAAATGTGATCAAATTACAATTGACCATTGTGAGTCACTCTAATCACTGGTATTCACTCCAAATCATGACCATGCATGGGCATCTCATCTTTATCTACAGTGCTCAAAACTTTGTAACCTACAATCTCAAAATTTTAATCAAATTGGATATCAATAATCTTGGGACTTGTCTCACAATCCATCCACAAATCTACAATTTTTAGGACCAAATGATGTCTAAAGTTATCACCAACAACTTAGGAAAAACTAACAATGCCATAGAAGTAACAAAACTATAAAACATTAAAAATACACCATTCATCTTTGTAAAATTTCCACTTGAATATGTTATACACTTGTCAATAAGCATCCCCTTTGTAATAACAATTGCATCAACATCATCAAAATAAATCATAAAAATTCAAATCAAAGGCATCTCAAACAAAAAGGGAATCCATAACACTTTCAAGATTAGAAAAATCAATCTTATCATGAACAATACTAATGCCAACATTATTTTTATCACCAACAATTTTACCAACATCCTTTTCATCACCAACAACATTATCAACATAATTGTCATCACCAACAGGAGCTTCAACACCACTCAATATAGCCTTATTTGGAGCATCTAGCTTAATCTTTGTCAAAGATGTCACAACTGTAGTATCTAAAGAACCATTTGATGTCTTTCATAGGAATGGTTCAAATAAAGGATTAGTAACACATAACATAGGTTTTAGCACATTCTTCTAAAAACAATGAGAAAAATCATGAGTATGTTGACCACATGAAGAACAAGGGTGTATATCAAAACAAGAAGTTGATGTATGACTATGATGACCACAATAGGAACACAATTTTGGTTGAGCCAAATTAATTCTTGTAGAAGAATATTCAACTTGGCATGCATTGATGAGACCTTCAAATACAAATTTGATGGGTTTTGAATATTTTTGAACATAAGACTCAACAATACCCTTATAACCAAGACTATATTTTCCTTTGTTTATTTTTTGAGACTTTAAAACTCTCACAATAGGCTTTTCACTCACTTGTGTGGAAGTTCTAGAAGGAACATATTGTTCAACATATTTCTTTTGTGCTAAGGCACCATGTTCGGTCTTGCAACCAACCTATCTCTTGTCGTAAAAAAATATATTGATCACAACATTCTGTAAAAGTAGGCTGAAATAACCCTCATCATTCTACTATTTGATTTTCTTTTTTGGAGTTGTCAATTCTAATGTGTAGAGATAAAATGCCATCTTCATACAAAGTAGATCCCTTTATGTTACAGGCTTAATCAATAATGTCAAAAAAAATCCTACAAACACTTATTTTCCTCAACTTAATTTTCCTTAATTACAAATTCTTACAAACTTCCAAAACACACACTTTCTTTTACAAATTTAATTATAAATTACACATTTCAAATACCAATAATAACCAACTAATATTTTTCTAATTTATCTTGTTCCAATGCATGAAATCAACTTCCATTCCAATTTGTGCTTCCCAAATTTTCAATTCACCACCTTACAAAAAAATGTCAAAAACATTATTAATGAATGTCACTTATCTTATTACATGAAAGAAATTAACTACTTATGTCTCCCATGTCTCTATAACTTCAAACTTGAATTGTTCTTTGACGAACAAAATTAAAAATAAAAAACACATGGGAATTTCATACCATCTATTCAAACACATTACAAACCTTCCTTAACATTAGTATCAAAAATCAAAATAGCTATGTAATGTCTTTTCAAATCTATGTCCACCAAACTTGAGATCAAATCCAAATTGCAAATAACAATTTCTTGGCTCACTCTCTACCAATCATCGTGTACAACATAATGAAGTGGAACATAACAATTTTGTAGCCTCGAATCCCATTCAACCAAAAGTACAAATCAAACACCACCTCTTTACATTTTTTAGAACAATAAAACATAATATCTAGCAATAGTAATTGTAGCAATCAATTTACTAGGGTTGGTAACTAGAATACACCACATAGCCATCATTTTTTGTGGTTTAATGATAGTATGAACTTCTTTAACGGTCCTAAGGCAAATGTAACAAGCTTTCTGAGAAAACACGTGGTCATTGGTAGAGATTAAAAACCACAATCCTTTGTCAAACTGGTTGAGAATCAAAGCATATGTATAAACTTACATTGAAACCTTGTAGGGAAATAATAAAATAACAACCTTCAAGGGAATAAGAAATTAACTTGCAGAATCCTTACATCTACGCATCAACTTTTACAATGTGCCTCATTCTTTCTTTTTAGAAAAATATTTTCACATCTTCATAATCTTAATAATTAGGGATCCATCACTAAAGATCTTATACCAATTGAAGGGATATTGAATGATAATATAGAAAGTAAAATGATAATTTTTAGATCATCTACATAATGAACAATAGAATACATGTGACATATAAAACTTCTTCATTAATTTCTATGAAAACAAATTTGTGCATATAGAGACTTAGAAAATGTAACAAATTGGAAATTTGATTTCTACAACCACTATAACTAATATCTAATCATAAACTAATTTGAATTTTAATTATTCTACATGTTAAAAAAGTTGAGGTGAGTGATCAAGAACTATGTTGGTCCAAATCTACTCAAGACAACTATATATGAGTTGGATTTGTGTTAGTGCATGCATTGTACTTGTTCAACTCGCATGACGTTAGATCACTCTTACTCACATGGAAAAATCCAATAGAGTGAGGGAGTGTATTAAGGACTACCCTCTTCATGCGGAAGGAGATTCCTATAAGTCTTAATGATATTAGCACATGAGGTGGGTGGTGCACCAACTTGATTTCTCACTTCACAAGGAAAGAATGCTTGATCATGGACAATAATGTTAAGTGTGAAGTTATAGATGGAATGTGTATGGATTTTTTTGGAAAATAATTGAGGAGGTGTGGTTATAAAAATTTGTTTATGCTCAAGTATGGTGTTGGATAAAATCAAGTCTAGATCATATTGAGTGTTAGTAAGGAAAGTGTTAAGATAGTAGTTTTCTCTCTCAATCAATTCTTAAAGGATGGATAATTTTCTTCTTTGATCTATTGCAAGAAAGTGAGTTCCTCTTGATTTTTTTGTATTAAATGCTTCTTGGTTTGGCTAATTATTTCTAAGATCATTTATGATGAGCCTTACCCAATCCTTCTTTACCCCAAGACACATGAGTCTAATAGTGGGAGAAAGGAGAAAGAGTTAAGTCTAACTTCTTGTGTTTTTTGTGTGTTGAGTGTCTTGCACATGTTAGCAAGGACATTTAGTTGAACTTGATATTTTCCCAAGTGTGTAAATACCCAAAAATTGTATGGGTTGATATGGCAATTTGATGATGATTTGGCAGTCTAACTCATGACCCATGAGGCATGAATTACACATCTTCTAAGAATTTTCCTTCTTTGTGATAGTTCCATTGCCCCTTTAGCCTCATGTATGTCTTGTTTAGCCTCTACATTGAGTTCCAAATTTACTTGTGTAGCATTTAAAACCTTTTTTAGACCTTTGATTGAAGCATCTCTCAAGATATTTATAAATCATTGATAATTCCATGAGGCATCCAACAAACTCAAAATGAGAAAAAAGTATCTTACCTCCCTTTCCCAAGTTTTATTTCCTCCTCACTTAGCCTTCATGCTCAATGTGTCTTGGAGTGAAAGAAGACTATATTAAAGAAATTATTTGAAATTAAGAAGAGTTTTATTAGTAAGGAGACTCCTATCAAAGAACAAGTCAGCGAACAAACAAAAATATTATAATAAATAGCAAAAAATAGTATCAAAGCAAACATAACATGAATCTTTCAAATTCAAGATCAACTCATTTTAATACATATCACTTTTATCTCTTAAATTATCTTATTTTAACTTTATACCTTCAACACCACTAATATGATGTTGCATTCAGGTGGGAAGTGGAGCGACTCTGCAAGTTTGAATTCTTTTGGTGAATATGTTTATGTGGCTCAGAGTCGGATGATGATGATGATTTTTGGTTGGCAGTGGTCTTGTGGTTTAGTTTTCCTACGTGGGGTCTATTCATGGTTGCTCCGGAGTCATGTTGCCTAGCTTGTCTTGGTTGGGTGGATGTTATCCCCTCTACTATGGCATTAGCTTCCTGTGTTGGTTTCTTTAGTTCTAGTGTGGTGCTATCCATGATCGTGGATGTTTTTGTTGTGGGTTCGATGCTTTTAGAGCTCCGTTAGTGGCGGCTTTTTCTCTAGGTTTCCTACTCGGGCTTCATGGGATTTGTTCCCTCCTCCTTCAACCCTCTCCTGGTGCTTTGTGAGGGAGCATTTGGTTTCTGGGCTTTGACAAGTTTTTCGTTGTCAGATGCATTTGGGGGGAATATGTTCTCTTGTTTCAGTTCCTTGCCTTCTAGAGATGGAAGCAGTTTCAGCCGCTATGGCGCATGAATGTTATGGCTATTGGGGATATGGCTCCCTGGATTTTTTTAGAGTTTTTAACTAGAGTTTTTTACTCGAGAGGCTATGGTCTGGGAGGGTCGCTTGATCTGCTCTATGTTCCATCTTGGGTATGTATTTTTTATCCCCTTTTGGTTTGGGCAGTCTTTATTGCTCTGAAAGGGATTAGTTCTCTTACTGGTGGATGCCAGTGTTCTGCTTTCCTCTCTAAAGGAAGTTAAGGAAGCTTTCGCTGCCTTAAGTTTTGGGCCCCTTCTGAAGTCTAGGTTGTACCTAATGTCTTGCTTAAAGACCCAAATACCCTTGCTCTGCTTTGTTTTGAACCCTCTTTGGATTGTAATGAATTTGGTGAAGGTGGGGCTATTTATTCCTTTAGGAGATATTATGTTTTCCTCTCTAAAGGTGGTTAAGGGAGTGATTGCTACCTGTTACTTAGAAAATTATTCACACTGCAATACATATTCTTTCATCACATTTTTATCAGTATAAAACATAATCATTCCTTTCAAAAGCAATAACATCTTAATGCATATTTCAGTATTTCATTTTCTTATTGATCATATTAAACTTCTGATAAACATTTATCATCATATTTACTTACAAGGTAAAAGTAATCCAATAACTAAGAAACAGGGTGTAACATACTTCCCCCCTTGTGAATCATCATCCCCAATGATTTAAAGTACTTAAACATATAGATAAATTCAAATGAAGGTTTTACTTTATATTTTCCAAATCATGCAAGAAATAAGTATGTTTCCAACTATTCTTTCCTCATAGCACCATCCCTTGCAATCTCGTCCTTCCTAGACCTTGCACTAAGTGACTATGCTAACATACAGGGAGAACTTATGTGCTCAAGCAAACTTTCTCTCTAGTTAATTATACATCATAATTATATTAATTCAAATGTACATCATAAGTACAATAGTGATTGTATCCTATATGATACCTATACCATAGTGGCTGGACAAATACGTTCTCCTTGGCTAATACAATTATCCTTAGTGTAACCCAACTAGAAAAGGAATGTCGGTGTATTGTGCACTACATCATGGGTCTCATCCTTCCCTTTGGTCTTTACACCATTAGACAACTCAAAAGTCGAGACCGTCCATCACTGACATAACCATCTACCTTAAGCATAATAATATTGCTTCCTAATTTAAACTTTGTATCAACAAAGTTTTCCATGATCCTTTTAATCTACTATTCCATTTTGACAACCTTTCCGATCTAAGGGTAATCCTATTTCTTAGCTTCTCCCAGCTTTTAGGAATTCAACCCTTCTTCTTGTATTATGTTTCAAATGGATTAAATTTCAATGATAGAATTTATCGTAAAAGTACTCCACAAATCCTTCAAGATTTGGTTTATCCCTTTTGCCTAGCTATCTAACTTAAAGTAATAAAGTGGGCATTCATTCAATTGAATTTTTCATAAGATGATCATGGTTTACACAAATCCTTAACATTACGTGCTTGTTACTATCTAAGATAACCTTCTTGGGAATATTAAGTAACTGCTTTGCACAATTTATTTGTAGTGTCCCTCGGTTTGCTTTTGTTTCTAACAGTTACTTGGTTGTATTGGACATTGTGATACTTTGATGCACAGTTATGATGATACTTTATTACTGATGTTTATGCTCATACCATGTTTAGTAGATTAGTTTAATTGATTGTGTGGGTAATTATTGCTATGAGTATTATGTGATTATTGGATGTATGTTCTTATTATGATTTTGGTATCTGATTATTGTGCATTGATGTATTTTGGTGAAGGGGAACAATGTCGCATCTCTCGCTTGTGAGTGCCCTGTGACGCTGTAATTTTCCCTTCACAATGTGTTTGATTGTTTGTCTATGTACATGCTCAACTATGTGGTTTGCTGCAGGTTGCAGGTACCAGCCATCGACTCCACCTGAATTGTCAAGTTTGAGCATGCCTAAGCCCAATGGAGATTGTTGATTTGGAGATAGCATTTGGTCCCCTATGTTGAGCCATCATCCTTGACGAGGATGAATATTCGATTGTATTACCTTGTTTGTGAGGTCAGTTCGAGTCAGTTGTCATTGTTGTTGTTTTGTCTTTTGTTTTGCGGTGGGGTCAGGTACTGTTGATATTATGTTCATTTGAGTTATTTGTTTGATAGTGCCTTAGCTGATTACTATTTTAAAATAAAGATTATTGTGGAAAAAGGTATTTCGATAATTTAAATAAATGTTTTAATACAATTGTGATATTGGTAAAATAAAATGTTACTAATGTTTTATTTGATTTGAATAAATTAAAATTGATGATTTAATAGAGAAATATTAAAATGAATATATTAATTATTGTATTGTGCAAGCAAATTAAAATGAAAGGAGTAACTTAATAAATTAAATATTTTAATAGTTGATTTAATTGTGTGCAAATTGTAAGATATGGCTAAAAATTATAAAATAATAGTGAAGAAGGTAGTTTACGGTAGTGGAAATAAAAATAAAATAATAAATTTAAAGAAGTGCATGCATTAACGGGCATTAAAGAATGGTAAATAAATTGGTTAAGGGGCAGAAAGAAAGGGGGATTTTGATTATTTTTTGGAAACTAATCTTTCTTCTTCTCTGTCGTGAATCAATTTTCTTGTTCTTGAAAAAAAACTTCTCTTCTGGAATTGGGGGTTTTGATATTGAAGTTCTACAGAATTGTTGGGGTTTAGAGAGAAATTGAATTTGTAGCTTGGAATTCAGACCCGACATCAAATTTCAGCTCAACAAATAGAATTAGCCCAGGTTCCTCTCTTTTGTAATCTTCTTCTTTTGAAACAAATGCTTGAATTTTGGATGTTAATTTGGAATAAACATGCTTGTGATTAACTGGGTTCGAATTGGAGCAATTAGTAAATATATTTGTCAATGTTGCTTCAGTACTCTCAGCCTATTGTTTCGAATTTATTTTGCAATCTTGTATTCCATGTGGTTATGTCTATTTTTCTTTTGTAATCGGTAACTAATGAAATCTTAAAAGAGTCTCCAAGAATTCATTGGTGCACAATCTTTAGCTGCCTTTATTTGATATTGCTTGAGTCCATTCTGTTGTTATTCTCTCTGTTAGAGTTGACCCAGTGATTAGTCACACCACTGCTTACCCAGTCTGGTTGTTCTATTTTGTTAACTTTATTGTTTCCCTTTTTGCTATCAGAATTGTATCAACCCTTCTGTCTGGTTATTGATTTCTTATTTTCGTATTTGATTCTTTTTGTTTGCTCTGCCTTTTAGAGAATTGTTGCCTTGTCATCTTAGTGTTACTTGTGCAAGAATCTTTAGGGGTTGTGCCACTATATAAGTATACCTATTTTAGATTTCATACTGTAGCAATTGGAACAAGATTGGTTCTTTGGCATTGCATGTTTACTCTTGCTACTTTCAGTCCATTTAAGCTTGAATTTTATGCCCACTCTTATAATTGCGAAATTTAGTTTCAATAAATACCTTTCATAGTTGGTGGTCATTGTTTAATAGTCGGGTGTTATCACATTTGTTAGTAAGCCGCCCTTTATAACCATATGTGAATTCCTTTATGTGATTCGTTGCCAGTGTGCAATGTATTATAACTTCCATTCGATGGTCTCCTTGTAAAGGTGTCTTAAGATTGATTGAATTAAAAGCTTGTTGTCGGTTATCTTCTTTTGTTTGTGTCCACTATCTGAAAACGGAGCAAACGTGTTTTGAATGTGGCATTCAATTGTCTAAGTAATGCTAAATCAAACCTTTAATGTTTTGCCTTGTATTCGAGTCTTTTTTTTCTGTGTCTAGCATTCACTTTTTGTTTGGTATAAGCTTTTATCTGGTAACGGAAATACAAATTAAGTTTCATTATATTCGATGGAGTTTAAGCAACACTGGCAAACAACTATTTAAATGTATATATATATATAAAAGTTTATAGATTTGAGTTGATGAATTCACAGCTGAGACACTGTTTCTATATTTCATGTGAGCGAAAGTTTGATAGAAGTGTAAGTGATATTCAATTATGATAGCTTGTATACACACACATATATATGTATGTATGTGTGTATATTATATATATAGGTACATACTTATTCACGTTACGAGCATACAAGCGTTATATGTAAGTATTTATATGTATGTGTATATAAATGTGATGAGATCAATGAGGAAATATTGTTGCTTTAATTATTAAATAAGCATGTAAGTGATATAAATGAAACTAAGAAAGATTTAGATATGAAAGGTTTGATTGGTATAACTAGGAGATTAGTTTACATGGAGTAATGGATTGTTCTTATTTGAAGATGAATGCTTAGGAATATGTAATGTGTGCATTGTAAAATTATCTTGCATACTTTGATTATGTCCTTGAATTGAGTCATTGTATGAGTAAAGTTAGTGAATAATGGAAATGGGATAATTGAGAGTTATTGTTCAATGTTTAAGTCCTTGTGTTAAATGGATTTTGGAAGCTTCCAGAGGCTAGAGGGAATTTTCTACTTGATGGTTTCTATAATTATTCATTGGAGATGATTGCTAATGTATTGAATGAGTTTACAAGGGTCATTAGCCTTGCACGGTATATTCTCCACTTTGATTGGGACTTGTGTGCGGGATGCTTTATGCCTCGCCTTGTTGTGTATTTTTATGAGGTTTTTGTGATTGTGCAAGTTGGCTTTGCCCTATTGATTTCATTTGGTCTCTTAGTTGCTAGTAGGGGAGTGGCTCTCAATGGGGGCCAACACACAAAGTGACACCAGGGTAACCCATGTGGGAGTTTCGTAATTAAGTGAGAACTTAAAATGAATTAGGGGGTTGGGTAGTAATCACACTAATCAAGATAAGTGAATGTCTCACTCATGGCTCAAGTGCTTGTTTAGGTTTGAGATGAGTTGAGAAGGCCTGAAATGGCAAGATCAACTACCTCATCCTCATGAGAGGTATGTTGATTTCGCATAGGTTTGTATGGGGGTCGGAGATCGGTAGAGGCTACCAGGGTAACCCAGGATGGGAGCTGGGGCCTAGGAAGATCTGCAAGGGTAACCCATAGAAAACTATGTGATGACACTCCTCCTACGAAAAACCTAATATTCCCTTGCCTCTTGTCTCCCTTTGATTATTGTGTGCCTCTGGAAGTGGTGTTACTTTCATGTGATGTTGTATTGTACTTGTTCATTGGAGTCATGTTAGCCCTTGTGACATCTTTTGTCTCTTGTCTGTTTTGTGGTGGGGCCTTATTGCTATCTCCTAGCATGGGGGGTGGACCTTAGGGTTCCACATGGTCGAGTGGAATGTGCCTTGTACTCCATTAGGTTCCCTTACTTTGTTCGTGTCCGTGGTGACTACTCTTGGATATGAAGACTTTTGCACTTGTTTCCATTTCATGTAGACTATCTTTTATGTACTTGCAATGTACTATAAATCAGTTATAGCATGTAATGTAATTCTGACTTACTCTCCTCTCTCATTCGAGGAAACAATGATGTAATGATGTATTACTATAATTAATTGTAAACTCTCTTTTGGAATGATAAATGTAATTGATGTTATTTTCAATTTAAGGATCTTTGATGTTGTTATATTGTTGGCATGAGATGAATAATTCATATTAGTTGATTTTGTAAATGTGATTATTAAATGAAATCCTTATTGTTGATGGAATTTGTTAATGTAATGATTTACAATTCTTGTTAGTTTAGTTAATGGGGATCTAGTAGTGTAGTCACGGACCTTAGAGGACTTAGATTAGAACTTAAGCTATAGTTTCATTTACAATCTTGTGAATATTGCACTTTAAAATAAAAATTATTTTGTTTTTAGGTGTTTTAGTGTGTTGTCCTCTAGGGTTTCATGGCGGGGCATTATATTATTGCTTAGGACTGATATCCTATAAATCAAATTTTAGAATCAAAATCGGTTACCTTGTTGAGTCTATCCACCATAATATTATGCTATGTGACACCCACCTCCCAATGCTAGAGATTTACATATGTGATATTGATTTTTGTAATTTTAGTTGACGGTTCTATCTTAGATTATGTTGTAACTATGTATTGTGATTGAACATACCTTGGTGTTATCTCATTAGGTGATATACACGCAAATATGGTTACCTTCATCGATTATGATTTTGTGGTAAATATGTGAATGATGGAGCCAATTTGATGATCGTTTTTATTGTTATTTTAAGAGTGGTTAATTTTATGACTAGTTGGATTGTGGTGTTTTGTTCATGAAAGGATATTTATGATATGAAGTGAATGTATGCAATTAATTTCTTAAATTTGCGATGTTATTAGAAGATATCATGTTGTGCATTTCATGCTTCAATTTTATTATGATGATGGATTAACTATTGCAATTGAGTGTGTAGGTTTAGCCAAGGACTAGTGGACACGAGGAAACACTAAGGTGACATATGTGCATTTCATGTGAAACCGACCTAACTTATTTGGAGAGGTTAAGGTCTTATATGACGTGTTTCTATGTAATGTGGATAGTGTACATCATATGCTAGTGAGAATTATTGTTTTAATGTCTAGTGTAGTGTCTTGTGTAAATTGATTATGGTGGCACATTAAGTCCAAGTTTTAATGTTGATTTAATGTGTTTTATTTATGTTTTAAGGTATTTTCATGACCCTAGGTCATAAGGCTAGGGCTTAGGGATAATTTCATGGGTTTAAAAGTTAATTTTAGAATCTTAGGACCACTTTTTTTAAGCCTTTTTCACAAGTGACGAAATTCAAAAGTGGGTCAAGGCATGGAACTCTCAGGAATGCTTAAAGAACCCTCACACCAAGAGTGTGAAGGGTTGGATTGAGAGAGATAGGTGATCAATTGTGGAAGTGACACTTGTCGCGATCACAATTGAAGATGAGGAATTAGGGTTTTTGTGGGAGTTTGATTTTTGAAAAACCTTGACATTGGGATTCACATTCATTCTAGTTTGGGGGGCCATAAACCTTGAAGGGAGTGAAGGAAGGTTGGAAGAAAGAGCTTGGAGGAGATTATTGCTATTTTTACATCTACCATTGCCAATTTGAGGACAATCTAGGTTGGTATTGCTACCCCTTTTGTGTCATTTTTTTATGAAAATAAGTGTAAGCATTTTTTTTGTAAAGATGTGTTGTTTGTTGTGGTTGTTGTGTTGTGTGTTGTTTGTCATGTAGAATGAACCTACCATGGTACAAAGGTTTCATCATGTGTGGGGTTGAGTGGGTGAGATGTCCATAGAGGGGGTTGTTGTAAGGGTATGAGTACCCATGGAAAACTTGCTTTGGTTATGTGAAAAAATTAATGTGTTACAAAGTATGGTATGGTGGTGATTAGGTGTGAAATGGAGGTTGGGTAGTGGAAGTATGGTTGGTGTTACGTAATGATAAAATGAGGAGATATGAGGTTGTATATGTACAAAATTTTGCTACTCTCCCTCTTTTCTTGATGTCCTCACTCCCCCTTTTTAGGATCTTGGAGAAGAGACCTTGTGTCGTGTCTTGTGTTGTAAACGGACCTGTAATGTGACCATTGTATGAAATTTTTCCGTTATAGTATACTATTGGAAGTGTTGGAAATCTGCTACAATACATAATCCTTGGTTGTCTGTATGATGTGTTGTGCAAACCCTGTCATCTTGGTGTTTCCCCTAGCTTGAGGGTGGGCTATTTTAGCCCTATGACTGAGAGGTGAGCTCCCACTAACTTCATGGAGTCATATTTGTTGTTATTGTGCAGAAAATTCAGCTGAGAAGAGGGTATGGCAGAGAGTTGTTGTGTAAACTTGTTATTGTTCCATACTGTAAAAGGAAGTGAATGTGAACTTATGCCATATCTAAGAGCAACTATAGAACTGGAGATATAAACTTCTAGATACATACTGGGTATTTATATTGTAGAAAGGTTTCATTTAAATGTTAGAGTATGGGGACAGCAATAAAATATTTAAATGTAAATCAAATGTTACACTCTCAAAAGAATTTTTGTAGTGTTTGCAATAGATATGCTAGATAAACTCTTGCACATGATAATGTAAATTAGGTGATTGAGTATGACTGTAGAGGCATCATCAAGAGAGACGTCCACTGCAAGCTATGATCATACACCTGTAAACAAATAAAGAAGGAAAATGCTAATATATTTCCATTTTAGCTATCGTTGTGCTATGTGTGTTCAAAATGTAGAAAAATGAACAAGGAATTATTATTTTAAGAGTTTCAATGACTTTGTTGATGTTTACTATGCAAAGGAACTGGTTGTAGTAACTCAAAAAAACATATATGTATAACTCTATTACATCATATTGTTATTCAATACATACTTGGGTAGATCGAAGATGAAAAATAATATTAGTGGGATAGTGGTCATTTTGTCTATTTTTGTAAAAATCATAGTTAAGAGGAAATATGTTGCATATAATGTGAACATGTTTGAAAATAATTGTTTAGGCAATAGCTAGGAAACTGTGTTTCAATTTTAATCCTCTAATGTTATGGTGTATATTTAAGTGTAAAATTGCAATGAAACCTTAGATGCTTACTTTCCAATAAGTTACAGGTACACAAAGAATGAATTGCACAAACCTTGCATATGTATATATAAATAAACCCCTAGTCACTGATGTTGAATGTCTACATTATAAGCAACTATGAGATGTGAGTGTATGCTATCTCATAAATGAATGTATATATTCCTTTTGAAATGGCATCATTGCCAACAGATGAACGGTTGAAATATTGTGCACAGACATAGTGTCATCTTTCAGTTTGGAGGTCTCATTTAGTTGACATTTCAGGAACTTTAAGGCATAAAATAAATGTTAGGCTAAGACCTCCATTTTGTACAAGAGGAGGCCCAACTTAGTTAAAACCGTAAGTGCATTGCAATAAGGAATCTAAGAGCTAAGAGAAATAAGATATGCAAACCCATTGCTAGTACTACGGTTGTATATATTAAAGAAAAGAGAGCCAACGAAACACTAGATATCTCTCTGGCATTTAGATTGTCACCCATAGGAGAATAGAACTGTATATTTAACCCAACTCAGGATAGGAATAAATCTGTGAGCAGATATAGAGATCAACTAATTTGTAAAACTTAGGGACCTGCAACAATTTCCTACAGCATGTAACAACCAATAAACCTGTAACCCTACAAGAAAACCCCCTAAGGAGCATTGTATAGTGAGAAAAAATAATATAGGAATATCCCTTCCCTACACCCATATGAAAGAGGAGGCCTTCCCCATGGGTCCCTCTTAGGCGTGGCCCTAATGGGCGTCTCTGCCCTTCACAAAGGGCACAAATTCTTCCAAATCTGGCACGGCTCGTAGGTTGAGCGCCCTCTCCTTGTATTTAGCAAACCCTCGTCGCCGTCGACTATGCCTTGCACCTACAAAAAGGCAACAATTAAATAAGGTTGAAACCTGTTAAGTCTTGCTCGGCAAGAAATTAGGTGCCCAACATTAGGGAAAATTTGATTTAATAAAAGAAAAGAAAAAACAATAAAGCAAAGGAACTATGCCAATGACCATGCCTAAATAATGAGGTGCCCTTTATTCCATTCAAATTAAACGTGAAGTCAATATAGGAAATAGTAAATTTTTTGGCGTTGGAGAGAGTGGTAGTGATTTTAATAGTATAGGTTACAATTAACGTAGTTCAGGTTAAAATTATAGTTGAAAGAAGGATGTGAGAATTGTTTATGTTAACAACAATATTCAAAGTAATATCGAGCACATGATACGATTATTGATGTTGTTGTTAATAAATTAGATATCAATAATTAATATAGAGATTTATAGGTTAAAATAATATTATTGTTAATAGATTTATGTGTTATTATTTATAGTTTAATAATAAAATCAATAATAATATCAATGGAGTTAATTTGAATGCGGATATTAATGTACTTATTATTATGGCAAAAAAATAACGATAATGTGATGTCAAAAATAGGTCAATAATAACATTAATAGCAATATCCATAGAATTGATTTAGTATATTGATATGGATATTTGATAGTAAAAATATTTAATATTAATTTCTATAGATCAATATTAATATTATTAATAATGATATTAATAACTTAAATCTTAACATAAACATTAAATAGTAGTGATAGGGTGAATAAGTAACAATAAGCTTAATAATATAGCTAGTGCTATATTAAATTTTGTATTAATACTAGTGTTGATAGATTGATATTAACTTAGTGGCAACATCGATAGGTTAATGTTAACTCAAAATAGATATCAACGTTGATAGATTTTAAATTAATGTTAAATTCATTCATTTAATACGTAAATCATATTTGATAATATTGTTATTACAAGTAAAAATAATGTTAACGTTATAGCCTTGATATTAGTATTAAAATCGGATGCCAACATATTTAATATTAATATTAATATCAATATCAATATAAATAATAGAATTATTGAGAAGTGTTAATGCGAATGATAAGCTCCACTAATAGATGGTGTATAATTATGAAGCAATGGGTGATGAGCAACATATTTATATGCTAACATAATTATGGGTAAACATTAGCAGAAGTCATAACAGTAACAATGATGGAATAAGCAAATGAATAGTAGTAATGCTAGAATTGATGGGTTGAAGAAGCAGTAATGTTGACTTGTACACAGGTACACATGTGGTTTAATTAATGCCAATGTTGTCGCTCGAACCTAGCAACCTTTATAGTTCAACACTAAACTCATTGATGTGCAATAGTTTTGTTTGTTTAATCGAAGAGAAAAAAATAGTATGTTGTGTTCACGTCTTAGGCAAAAATTTAGGGCAAGACACTTGGTATCAGAGCCTCTAGGTTGCAATGTCGGGAAATCTTTGGATTGATTGTGTCGTAGTAGTCCATGTGTCAATGTTTTGCAAGTTGGTGTATAATAGTTATTATAATTATGAAAGGAGCTTAAACGGATAATTCTTGAGAAACTACTTGGGTGAAACTTTGTTTAATGTCAGTAACCACATTTTGATTATATTGAAATCTTAGAAAGGGTCAAGTTAACCTTGCTAAATGGCCCGATTGAGTATTTAAATTAAGGTGTTTTGTGTTAGGCCCTTACCTCCCTTTTAAGAACCCAAATCATCATTAAAACACCCTAAGTTAATACAGTATGTACCTTGTGAGAAATAGTGAAATAAGTATGCAAGTGGTTAGTGTAAAACTTCACTATTGTAATGCCCTCCCAAGGACATGTTAATAAAATGCAAGTAAACCAATTTAAATAAGAAGCAAATGATAAAGTAAAGCAATCATTAATGTATTTGCTCCATGAACAAGTTAATAAAACACAACAAAATAACTGAATAATAAAATATTCATAGATAAACAACTACACTTAATTTAAAATTTACTTAACACAAGAGAAAGAAGAGTATAATGTTGAATACATGTTCTTTAAAAAAAGATACATATGCAGGTTGATTCTTACAATCTTATAAGAGCGATTAGTAGAATATTAATAAGAACATGCTTCTTAGATTCCAAATGTCTCCTAAGGAATTAACATCATTAATACAAAGTATCCTTTCAACTTGCCACAGACTCGTGAGCTAGATTATTATTAATTTTGGATTTCTATATATATTTATATGTATTTATTCTACCTTGAATGGTAGTGTAAGTTTTTTTTTTTTTTTTTCAAATATTTCCTATACTTATACAATGTTCTAATTAATAAAGAGATGACAAGGTTAACTCGTATCACATCATCTCTTGCTAATTTTACTATCAACCACATTGTTAATATGAACAAGACCAAACCAAAATAAACTTTGTTGTTACCACATTAAGCAAATTAAATGATAAATGCAAGGATAGCTAACTTATACATGTTCGTACAATCAAGCTAGACAATGTATATTTACCTATTGTTGGTAACTTGCAAACACATGGACAATAAAGGTTCAGATAATTGCAAAAAGAGGAAGTAGCATTGTAGGGTACAAGGACTATCTTGATCTTATAATCGACCAAAAATAGAAGTCATGGCAGAAATATATAGTTTAGATAAGTTGATTAATAAAACTAATCGATTGTTGCAATATCTTTGATTATTCTTATTTCAAAATAAACACGAGTATATTTTGTTGAACTTTTAAATTGGTGAGCATATAAGGAAATACTTACATTACAAATGAACATTTGTAATTCAATAAAAGAACCGACAATATGACTATAATGCAAATAAGATGATAAGACTATTGCCCACTAAGTTTCAATTCATAAAGAAACATTCACTGACACCAACAAATGTCAAACATCGTGCCAAACACTTCTTACATTAGCAAAGTTTGAGGCCACGTAGATCCAATATGAAGAAATCAGATGCTTAATTCTAGAATATAAATCCTTTGCACCAACGTTAGCAACTTAAGATGATCATTCTGATAGACCTTATTTGCATTCATATGAATGTCAATGCATGAAATCACACTTCAGCTCATAGGGAAAATAAGGAATCAATACAAAAGAACCACATTTATTTTGGTCAACACATAAGGTGACTGCCAACAACAACATAAACGCTATCAAGGGTTTCAAAACCGAAGGATCAAGCAAATAGCTCGACTACAGAGTAGTATCATCTTATAAATAATCAAAGATTGCATAAGAGAACATATAGACAATATTTTTAAAGGCAAATCAAAGGCATTAAAAGGGATGCATTTAGTCTACTTTGCTCGTTCTCTATTTATCCTTTGTATTCGATTTAGATTTGAAATAAAAGCATCATACAAATAACTTCTATAAAAATTTCTAGTGTACACACCAAAACTGAGAGCAGATTATAGGCATCTTGGTAGGTTGAAGGTAAGAGTATTAGGCTTCCACAAATCGATCATGTTACCTAATTTAGCTTCCAGCTTAATCAAGTACGGCTGAGATAGTTTTTGCAAAATAAAGATCACATTCAATCCTGCTAAGTTCCATTCATATGCACAGAAGTAGTTATCAAGTAAATTTCATTTTATTATACAAATGTATACAAAAGAAGGATTGCACAAATTTTGCACAAATGTTGTCTTTTATTGATAATTACAAATGTATGATGTCCCACACAAGCCGTGGGAATAACTATTTCAATACAATATGAGACATAAACTATGCATTTGAAGAAATAGAAAAGAAAGAGCATATGGAAAGAGTAGGGATCCGCCATTACCTGAATGATGAACCCCAAGTTGAACTACTGCATCCTTGCTTCAATCCCTTTCGCTTGGTTGCTCTAGAAGTTGACCTATTGCTACTTGAAATGTTTGTAAGAGATTAGAAAAGTTGTGTTAGAGCTCGGGACTCATATTCTCTGCATATACTACATCAAAAAATATATAATTTACTCTCATATGGCATTAAATCAGTTTTGCAGTTATCACAGATATCAAGGAAAAGCAGAAGATCATCATCAATCCCCATCAAATTCTAAGCTTCATTGTTTTAATTTAACATGTTTGTTCACTGTGCAGGTATAGGTACATTAATCTTGTCAACATCACGGTATGTGGAGAAAAATGGGTTCCCACAAGGGTTGAGCCCAACATATTGCCCTCTTAGTTCTTGAGAGGGATAAGGATGAATTTCATCAACACAAGTCTCATTTAACAGCAAATAATGGAGTCATCAAGGCATTGGAATAAAGGGAAAGCTTCATGGTCTTATGAAGTTTTGATCTCAAATTTAAGAAAGACAGAGTCTTCAAATTTCAATGAGATTATGGTGATTTTTTTTCTTGGTTTTTTTGTTTAGTATACTGCAAACAAGACTCTTATGACAACCAAGAAAGCATTAAATGAGGGGCAGACTTATAAGTGTTTTTCGTATTATCATTCAAGTGAGGACAATTATCACAAAAGGGCTCCATGCATGACAATGTGAAGACAATCATACAAGTGGGAGCAAGTTTCATAGAACAATAAATTGACTGTTACTTCAGGATTGGCAATCAATTACTTTACAATGGGGTGTGAGTATTTATGTGGTAGCACTAAAAGATAGTCCCATCAAGAGGGTTGTAGAAGGATGTCACTCCATTAGGGTCTTGAGATCATCAAGAGATATTTTTAATGCATCCAATATGAAGGTTGTATATGTATGTGAGTTCCATGCAGGTAAACCTTCAGGTATCATAAGCCTTTTTTGTAGTCAAAATCACAAGGGACAATGTTGATACTAAGAATGTAGTTTGTGTTACATATCAAGACTTAGCCTAAAACAATGCATCATTGAGATGATAAACAGGAGAAGACCGGTCATGATTGATTGAACAAAGGAAGTTCATTTATTTTTTGCTATCACCAATACATCAATGACAATGGAGGCCACTTTTCATTAAGCATAATGGAGGAAATCTAACAAGTTTTAGGCCTATAAAAGTGGAGGTCCACTTGATTCATCAAATATAGAATTTTTTATACAAAACACAAACATTATCACTATCAAAAGATTGATAGTGGGCTATCAAAATAGCAGTGAAGTTTATAGGTTTTGAAGCAATAAAGAACCTATATTTCAAAAGTAGAGATTATAGAAAAAATGGTGCAGTAATTTGTAGTATGAAAGTGACAACAAATGGTACAAATGAACAACCCACACTTCATAGTTTACAGTGAAGAGCTCATGCAAGATGAAAGATTTTCTTTCACAGATAAATGAAAATCTCAGTATTTTTTTTCATTTCCAGAATGAGGAGCAACTTACCAGCACATTCTCACAATGTGACTGCAAATGAAGGTCTCCAAATTGCACAAAAATTTCAAACCCCTGAAACTCCATTGGTGGTGCCTCAAAGCATGAAAGCAAAAACAGTCATTTCTTTTGCAGAGAATGAAAGATCTCAACATTTTCAACATGGAGAAAATGACTCACCAATTCCAACACGCCTTTCCAGTATGACTGCAAAGGAGAATGCCCAAAATCTATAATGGAGGTTCAACCCTAGCGACACAGCAATAGAGATAAAGTGAAGAAAGTGAAAATGCAAATGAATGTCGTGGGTTTTCTTTTAGGGTTTATTTTTCCCTAAAGTTGGCCGATAAAACTATTAACATTTTTCCTTTGTTTTAAATGCATTTCATTCATAATCCAATACCCCTTGCGCAAATGTTAAGTGTTTTATGCCTTCCTTGCATACTTTACAAGGTTTGATCAAATGTCCCTTTTGTATATTCAAACAAAGCATGGTCGAGTGAAGTGCCTTTATTTTGCACCAAATTTGAAATGTAAAAACATTATTAAGTGATACAATTATAAATCACTTAATTAGTGCTATGTAAATGCATTATAAGAGGCGTTGGTTTTCAAGATTAAGTCAAAAGGGATGGGAAGTAGTTTGAAGGTTAATGTGCAAGTGCCAAGTTTACAAGAGAAATTGTGGAAGTTGACAAACAAGTGGAGAGAATATAGGAGTTGTTTTGAATTAATTTTGAAGGTCTTGGAAAGCATCTAGGAGCATTTTTTAAGTACCTTTATGGTAGGAGAGGTTAAGCCTTGACCTTTTCTTCATTTTAAAGCCTTTTTGGAGTCTTTTAAGGGGCTAAAAAATAGGCTTTATTGTTGTGCACGACCAAGAGAGATTGTAGTCCCTATTTTTGTGCAACCATTTGGAAAAGAATAAGTAACTTCAAACTTGATTTTTGAAGTTGGTTCTTATCATATTTTGTCTACATTGTGACTTTTGAAGTCCTTTTCAGCAGAAGACAGTATTTGTAACTCATTTTTGACAGACATGTATAGTAGTTTACACCTTGGAGATCAATGAAGATAAGCAATTTTTCCTTCATAATTTTATATTCTATTGTATGCATTTGAATGATTGATGCAATTACATGTGAATTTGTCTCATTCATTGTTGTTGTATCTCATTAGTAGCACCTTTGTGTAGAAAGTGTATGTATTTGCAGGTTATAATTTGTGTTGAGATGCAAGTGATTCGAGTTGTGAAAAGTATTTTTTCCTTCTAGGATTGTATGCATTATATCCTCCGTATGAAATATTGATGCAAAGGCATATAAGTATTGAGTTGTGCATATCAAGCTTTGTTGTTGATTGAAATTGTGTGCATAAGTAGTTGTGGAAGTTTTAGGTAATCAAATTCGATGCATCATCCTTAGTCATAGTTTTTGTTTTATGCAATCTTTCTTACCCTTTTCCCAACAAGAGCTAGTTTTAGGTGAGTACCATAAGATCCAACTTACTCTAGAGGTTAGTTTCCAAAATATAAGCCTACAATCAGGGAAGCTTTCCAATGTTTCACCAATAGGCTGAGTTTACTCAACAAGGGTGCACTATTACAAGACAACACTGCACAAATCTCAAAGTCTCTTATGATCACATATAGGTAATGATAACAAGAACTAAGCCATTCAATATACAAATTTAAGGAATTATTGGAAACCAATGTACATTATTCATCTTCGGTGGACATAATCAGCTGAAAATCAAAAATTTATTTAGCACTCAGGGCATAAAAAAAACAATGATTACAAATACAAAAATTATCATTCACCAATCATGGTATGAGTCTTAATAGTGAGTCATCTTACACCACTCATGAGTACACAACAATGATAACAACCATCATTCACCAAAAGATAAATTTGTTAAGACAAGTTCAAGATGTAAATGTCTAATAACAAAGACCCAAATAATATAGATCGAAAGAAATTTATGCCACCAATTCAAGTTGTAATAACAAAAAAAGTTCAGAGATTTCTCAAAGAGAAAGAATATAGAACCAATACCTTTGCAAATACGCAAAGCATAAGGTTCATAGAATAAAAATATATCATTGCAGGGATTCCTTATTACCAGCAACGCCTTCAAGCAATAGTCAAAGGTGAATACCAAAGAAGGTCATTCCAACAAGATATATTCGTAAGATAATACCCAAGAAGTGTTGTTGATTTTAAGAAACATAAAATTATCAACAAGGCGCACATACATTTTATCATGGACAAAAAGGAAGAGGTAGTAAATAAAAAAATATACATATGACTATATCCAATTTGGAAAGAATTCCCTACAAACTGTACCTAGAAACACAATGCCTCAAAGATAATAACATATAGTTCATACTTTGAAATAATCTACCCAAATATTATATCTCTAGCATCTATCGATCCTCAGACTAAAAATATGACACATATCAGTTGGCGAATATCAAGGTAGGAAAGGGTCTCGATTTAAAATTTATAAGGAATCAGTGAACAATACAAACAAGGCTTAAATTCTATTTCAACTAATGACTTCAAGTTTAAAGTAGTAAAAGCATATGGCACCATAGAAAAAACCAAACACCGAGGTAATGTGCTAATAAATTGGCAACCACTACAAAGAAAGACTAAGTAAATGCCTAGCATATACATGATGCAATAAGAGAGAATGAAACCAAATTAAAATTAAGGTATAGTGAATCGTCCATGCATCAAAAGGTTTTTCGAGTTCACAATCGGCTGCAAATATAATGCCTATAAGGAATATACTAACTCAAACCAAAACAACAAATCGATTTCAAATCATAACCCAGAAAACATTGTGAAGGACTCTAGAGGTCATGGATTCAGATGACAAGAAATCAAGGGCTGGCCTAAATCAAAACTATTAGCCTTGAAGCGTGTTGGATCTCAAAATTGTAGCTTGTTAATTCTAAGGGTTTTCCAGGTCCTATGATCATATTCAACAAGGTTTTGGCCAACATACAGAGTGAACTATGAGGTTGGCAACTCCCTACACTTCAGGCTCTACTAGACCTAGGCGGGTAGACCTTTATAATGAAGCAGATTTAAGAGCTATGTTATTCTTAACTAAGGAAATCTATTCCTAGTGGCAATGGGAAGTGAAATAGATGCAATAGTTAATTTCATCTAAATTGTATAAGCAATATCAAGGTAAATAAATATGTTTAGTTAAATGATAAGTTTCTTGGAAATGAAATGCTTTCTAAAGTTCCTAAAGTGGGATGTATGAATTGAGTAAAGAGGTGGGTAAGACTAGTTCGTTGTTGGGTATACGGAGTCAATGGAGTATTATGATAAGCTCCACTAATAGATGGTGTATAATTATGAAGCAATGGGTGATGAGCAACATATTTATAATTAATGTTATTAGATTTCCACAATCCATAAGAATATCAGAGAAGCTATTTCTGGATTAGATTGTGTAAGCTTTTTTATGGGTGATGAGCAACATATTTATATGCTAACATAATTATGGGTAAACATTAGCAGAAGTCATAAGAGTAACAATGATGGAATAAGCAAATGAATAGTAGTAATTCTACAATTGATGGATTGAAGAAGCAGTAATGTTGACTTGTACACAGGTACACATGTGGTTTAATTAATACCAATGTTGTCACTCGAACCTAGCAACCTTTATAGTTCAACGCTAAACCAATTGATGTGCAATAGTTTTGTTTGTTTAATCGAAGAGAAAAAAATAGTACATTGTGTTCACGTCTTAGGAAAAAATTTAGGTCATGACACTTGGTATCAGAGCCTCCAGGTTGCAATGTCGGGAACTCTTTGGATTGATTGTGTCGCAGTAGTGCATGTGTCAATGTTTTGCAAGCTGGTGTATAATAGTTATTATAATTATGAAAGGAGCTTAAACAGATAATTCTTGGGAAACTACTTGGGTGAATCTTTATTTAATGTCAGTAACCACATTTTGATTAGATTGAAATCTTAGAAAGGGTCAAGTTAACCTTGCTAAATGGCCCGATTGAGTATTTAAATTAAGGTGTTTAGTGTCAGGCCCTGACCTCCCTTTTAAGAACCCAAATCATCATTAAAACACCCTAAGTTAATACAGTATGTACCTTGTGAGAAATAGTGAAATAAGTATGCAAGTGGTTAGTGTAAAACTTCACTATTGTAATGCCCTCCCAAGGACATGTTAATAAAATGCAAGTAAACCAATTTAAATAAGAAGTAAATGATAAAGTAAAGGAATCATTAATGTATTTGCACCATGAACAAGTTAATAAAACAACACAAAATAACTGAATAATAAAATATTCATAGATAAACAACTACGCTTAATTTAAAATTTACTTTAACACTAGAGAAAGAAGAGTATAATGTTGAAGACATGTTCTTTAAAAAAAGATACATATGCAGGTTGATTCTTACAATCTTATAAGAGCGATTAGTAGAATATTAATAAGAACATGCTTCGTAGATTCCAAATGTCTCCTAAGGAATTAACATCATTAATACAAAGTATCCTTTCAACTCGCCACAGACTCATGAGCTAGATTATTATTAATTTTGGATTTCTATATATATTTATATGTATTTATTTTATCTTGAATGGTAGTGTAAGTTTTTTTTTTTTCAGATATTTCCTATACTTATACAATGTTCTAATTAATAAAGAGATGACAAGGTTATCTCGTATCACATCATCTCTTGCTAATTTTACAATCACCCACATTGTTAATATGAACAAGACCAAACCAAAAGAAACTTTGTTGTTACCACATTAAGCAAATTAAATGATAAATGCAAGGATAGCTAACTTATACATGTTCGTACAGTCAAGCCAGACAATGTATATTTACCTATTGTTGGTAGCTTGCAAACACATGGACAATAAAGGTTCAAATAATTGCAAAAAGAGGAAGTAGCACTGTAGGGTACAAGGACTATCTTGATCTTACAGCCGACCAAAAATAGAAGTTGTGGCAAAAATATATAGTTTAGACAAGTTGATTAATAAAACTAATCGATTGTTGCAATATCTTTGATTATTCTTATTTCAAAATAAACACATGAGTATATTTTGTTGAACTATTAAATTGGTGAGCATATAAGGAAATATTTACATTGCAAATGAACATTTGTAATTCAATAAAAGAACCGACAATAGGACTATAATGCAAATAAGATGATAAGACTATTGCCCACTAAGTTTCAATTCATAAAGAAACATTCACTGACACCAACAAATGTCAAACATCATGCCAAACACTTCTTATATTAGCAAAGGTTGAGGCCGCATAGATCCAATATGCAAAAATCAGATGCTTAATTCTGGAATATAAAACCTTTGCACCAACGTTAGCAACTTAAGATGATCATTCTGATAGAAGTTATTTGCATTCATATGAATGTCAATGCATGAAATCACACAACTTCAGCTCATAGGGAAAATAAGGAATCAATACAAAAGAACCACATTTATTTTGGTCAACACATAAGGTGACTGCCAACAACATAAATGCCATCAAGGGATTCAAAACCGAAGGATCAAGCAAATAGCTCGACTACAAAGTAGTATCATCCTATAGATAATCAAATATTGCTTAAGAGAACATATTGACAATATTTTTTAAAGAAAAATCAAAGGCATTAAAAGGGACGCATTAAGTCTACTCTGCTCGTTCTCTATTTATCCTTTGTATTTGATTTAGATTTGAAATAAAAGCATCATACAAATAACCTCTATAAAAATTTCTAGTGTACACACCAAAACTGAGAGCAAATTATAAGCGTCTTGGTAGGTTGAAGGTAAGAGTATTAGGCTTCCACAAATCGATCATGTTGTTACCTAATTTAGCTTCCAACTTAATCAAGTAGAGTTGAGATAGTTTTTGCAAAATAAAGATAAAGGTACACATTCAATCCTGCTAAGTTCCATTCATATGCACAAAAGTAGTTATCAAATAAATTGCATTTTATTATACAAATGTATACAAGAGAAGGATTGCACAAATTTTTCACAAATGTTGTCTTTTATTGATAATTACAAATGTATGGTGTCCCACACAAGCCATGGGAATAACTATTTCAATACAATATAAGACATAAACTATACATTTGAAGAAATAGAAAATAAAGAGCATATGGAAAGAGTAGGGATCCTTCATTGCCTGAATGATGAACCCCAAGTTGAACTACTACATCCTTGCTTCAATCCCTTTTGCTTGGTTGCTTGAGAAGTTGACCTGTTGCTACTTGAAATGTCTGCAAGAGATTAGAAAAGTTGTGTTAGAGCTCGAGACTCATATTCTTTGCATATACTAAATCAACAAATATATAATTTACTCTCATATGGCATTAAATCAGTTTTGCAGTTATCACATATATCAAGGAAAATCAGAAGATCATCATCAATCCCCATCAAATTCTAAGCTCCATTGTTTTATCTAACATGTTTGTTCACTGTGCAGGTATAGGTACATTAATCTTATCAACATCACGATATGTGGAGAAAAATGGGTTCCCACAAGTGTTGAGCCCAACATACTACCCTCTTAGTTCTTGAGAGGGATAAGGATGAATTTCATCAACACAAGTCTCATTAAACAACAAATAATGGAGTCATCAAGGCATTGGAATAAAGGGAGAGCTTCATGGTCTTATGAAGTTTTGATCTCAAATTTAAGAAAGACAAAGTCTTCAAATTTCAATGAGATTATGGTGATTTTTTTTCTTGGTTTTATTGTTTAGTATACTACCAACAAGACTCTTATGACAACCAAGAAAGCATTAAATGAGGGGAAGACTTATAAGTGTTTTTCATATTATCATGCAAGTGAGGACAATTATCACAAAAGGCCTCCATGCATGACAATGTGAAGACAATCATACAAGTGGGAGCAAGTTTCATAGAACAATAAATTGATTGTTACTTCAGGATTGGAAATCAATTACTTTACAATGGGGTGTGAGTATTTATGTGGTAGCACTAAAATACAGTCCCATCAAGAGGGTTGTAGAAGAATGTCACTCCATTAGGGTCTTGAGATCATCAAGAGATATTTTTAATGCATCCAATCTGAAGGTTGTATATGTATGTGAGTTCCATGTAGGTAAACCTTCAGGTATCAAAAGCCTTTGTTGTAGTCAAAATCACAAGGGCAATGTTGATACTAAGAATGTAGTTTGTGTTACATATCAGGGCTTAGCCTAAAACAATGCATCATTGAGATGATAAATAGGAGAAGACCGGTCATGATTGATTGAACAAAGGCAGTTCATTTATTTTTTGCTATCACCAATACATCAATGACAATGGAGGCCACTTTTCATTAAGCATAATGGAGGAAATCTAACAAGTTTTAGGCCTATAAAAGTGGAGGTCCACTTGATACATCAAATGTAGCAATTTTTATACAAAACACAAACATTATCACTATCAAAAGATTGACAATGGGCTATCAAAATAGTGGTGAAGTTTATAGGTTTTTAAGCAGTAAAGAACCTATATTTCAAAAGTAGAGATTATAGAAAAAATGGTGCAGTAATTTGTAGTATGAAAGTGACAGCAAATGGTACAAATGAACATCCCACACTTCACAGTTTACAGTGAAGAGCTCATGCAAGATGAAAGATTTTCTTTCACAGATAAATGAAAATCTCAATATTTTTTTTCATTTCTAGAATGAGGAGCAACTTACCAGCACATTCTCACAATGTGACTGCAAACGAAGGTCTCCAAATTGCACAAAAATTTTAAACCCCTGAAACTCCATTGATGGTGCCTCAAAGCATGAAAGCAAAAATAGTCATTTCTTTTGCAGAGAATGAAAGAGCTCAACATTTTCAACATGGAGAAAATGACTCACCAATTCTAGCACGCCTTTCCAGTATGACTGAAAAGGAGAATTCCCAAAATCTATAATGGAGGTTCAAACCCTAGCAATGCAGCAACAGAGATAAAGTGAAGAAAGTGAAAATGCAAATGAATATCGTGGGTTTTCTTTTAGGGTTTCTTTTTGCCCTAAAGTTGTCCGATAAAACTATTGACATTTTTCCTTTGTTTTAAATTTATTTCATTCATAATCTAATACCCCTTGCGTAAATGTTAAGTGCTTTATGCCTTCCTTGCATACTTTACAAGGTTTGATCAAATGTCCCTTTTGTATATTCAACCAAAGCATGGTCGAGTGAAGTGCCTTTATTTTGCACCAAATTTGAAATGTAAAAACATTATTAAGTGATACAATTATAAATCACTTAATTAGTGTTATGTAATGCATTATAAGAGGCATTGGTTTTCAAGATTAAGTCAAAGGGATGGGAAGTAGTTTGAAGGTTAATTTGCAAGTGCCCAGTTTATAAGAGAAATTGAGGAAGTTGAAAAACAAGTGGAGAGAATATAGGAGTGGTTTTAAATTAGTTTTGAAGGTCTTGGAAAGCATCTAGGAGCATTTTTTAAGTGCCTTTATGGTAGGATAGGTTAAGCCTTGACCTTTTCTTCATTTTAAAGCCTTTTTGGAGTCTTTTAAGGGGCTAAAAAATAGGCTTTATTGTTGTGCACGACCAAGGGAGTTTGTAGTCCCTATTTTTGTGCAACCATTTGGAAAAGCATAAGTAACTTCAAACTTGATTTTTGAAGTTGGTTCTTATCATCTTTTGTCTACATTGTGACTTTTGAAGTCCTTTTCAGTAGAAGACAGTATTTGTAACTCATTTTTGACAGGCATGTATAGTAGTTTACACCTTGGAGATCAATGAAGATAAGCAATTTTGCCTTCTTAATTTTCTATTCTATTGTGTGCATTTGAACGATTGATGCAATTACATGTGAATTTGTCTCATTCCTTGTTTTTGTGTATCATTAGTAGCACCTTTGTGTAGAAAGTGTATGTATTTGTAGGTTATAAGTTGTGTTGAGATGTAAGTGATTTGAGTTGTGAAAAGTATTTTTTCCTTATAGGATTGTATGCATTATATCCTCCTTATGAAATATTGATGCAAAGGCATATAAGTATTGAGTTGTGCATATCAAGCTTTGTTGTTGATTGAAACTGTGTGTATAAGTAGTTGTGCAATTTTTAGGTAATCAAATTTGGTGCATCACCCTTAGTCATAGATTTTGTTTTATTGAATCTTTCTTACCCTTTTCCCAACAAGAGCTAGTTTTAGGTGAGTACCATAAGAGCCAACTTACTCTAGAGGTTAGCTTCCAAAATATGAGCCTACAATCAGGGAATCTTTCCAATGTTTCACCAATAGGTTGAGTTTACTCAACAAGGGTGCACTATTACAAGACAACGCATGCACAGATCTCAAAGTCTCTTATGATCACATATAGGTAATGATAACAAGAACTAAGCCATTCAATATACAAATTTAAGGCATTATTGGAAACCAATGTACATTATTCATCTTCGGTGGACATAATCAGCTGAAAATCAAAAATGTATTTAGCACTCAAGGCAAAAAAAAAACAATGATTACAAATACAAAAATTATCATTCACCAGTCATGGTATGAATCTTAATAGTGAGTCATCTTACACCACTCATGAGTACACGACAATGATAACAACCATCATTCACCAAAAGAGAAATTTGTTAAGACAGATTCAAGATGTAAATGTCTAATAACAAAGACCCAAATAATATAGATCGAAAGAAATTTATGCCACCAATTCAAGTTGTAATAACAGAAAAATTTTAGAGATTTCTCAAAGAGAAAGAATATAGAACCAATACCTTTGCAAATATGCAGAGCATAAGGTTTACAAAATAAAAATATATCATTGCAGGGATTCCTTATTACCAGCAATGCCTTCAAGCAATAGTCAAAGGTGAATGCCAAAGAAGGTCATTCCAACAAGATATATTCGTAAGATAATACCCAAGATGTATTGTTGATTTTAAGAAACATAAAATTATCAACAAGGAGCACATACATTTTATCATGGACAAAAAGGAAGAGGTAGTAAATAATAAAATAAACATACATATGAATATATCCAATTTGGAAAGAATTCCCTACAAATTGTACCTAGAAACACAATGCCTCAAAGATCATAACATATATCTCATAATTTTAAATAATCTACCCAAATATTAGACCTCTAGCATCTATTGATCCTCAGACTGAAAATATGACAAATATCGGTTGGTGAATATCAAGGTGGGAAAGGGTCTTGATTTAAAATTTATAAAGAATTAGTGAACAATAAAAACAAGGCTTAAATTCTATTTCAACTAATGACTTCAAGTTTAAAGTAGTAAATGAAAATGGCACCATAGAAAAAACCAAACACCGAGGTAATATGCTAATAAATTGGAAACCACTACAAAGAAAGACTAAGTAAATGCCTAGCATATACATTATGTAGTAAGAGAGAATGAAACCAACAAAAAATTAAGGTATAGTGAATCGTCCATGCATCAAAAGGTTTTTTGAGTTCACAACCGGCTGAAAATATAATGCCTATAAGGAATATACTAACTCAAACCAAAACAAAAGATCAATTTCAAATCATAACCCAGAAAACATTGTGAAGGACTCTAGAGGTCGTGGATTGAGATGACAAGAAATCAAGGACTAGCCTAAATCAAAACTATTAGCCTTGAATCATGTTGGATCTCAAAATTGCAGCTTGTTAATTCTAAGGGTTTGCTAGGTCCTATGATCATATTCAACAAGGTTTTGGCCAACATACGGAGTGAACTATGAGGTTGGAAACTCCCTACACTTAAGGCTCTGCTAGACCTAGGTGGGTAGACCTTTATAATGAAGCAGATTTAAGAGCTATGTTATTCTTTACTAAGGAAATCTATTCCCAGTGGCAATGGGAAGTGAAATAGATGCAATAGTTAATTTCGTATAAATTGTATAAGCAATATCAAGGTAAATAAATATGTTTGGTTAAATGATAAAGTTTAATGGAAATGAAATGCTTTCTAAAGTTCCTAAAGTGGGATGTATGAATTGAGTAAAGAGGTGGGTAAGACTAGTGCCTTGTTGGGAATACAGAGTCAATGGAGTATTATGATGGATGACTAATATCGGCTACAATTTTGGTTGTTTGGCACTTGTGAATCTTTATAACTTGTATAAACATGTAAATAGGTAACTGGCAGACTCTTCTTATGAATCCCAATGATATCTTTCCAAGTTACTATGATTACTTAAAATAATTTAATCCTTCCTTGAAGGAGCCAGTCAAATAAATCACACAAGAACAACAAATGTGTTTTGATAAATTAAGTATAGCCATGATATATTAATTTGAATAACAGGAAAAGATCATTATGGAGACAGTATGACAGCTTTATCAACTACAAAGCTCTTCTTATTAATCCCAATGTTACTTCCAGGTTACTATAATAAATTTAAAGGGGCTTAATTTTTTAAAAGAAACCAATCAACTGATCACACAAGAGCAGCAAATGTGTCTAGATGAAACTGAGATATCAACTTGGATATGCAGATTCAAATAACAAAGAAATAACACTATGGAGACAACCCAATAGTTGCTTAGTTTCAACAAACAACAAACACCAATATTGAGTCACAGAAATATATTAATTCTCCAAAATTTTATGCATGCATCATAGTCTTCCATAGTATAATTTATGTGGTAAACATTATGAAAGTTTCTGAAAATGGATGGAATGGACTAGATGAAACCTACTTCTAATTGTGATGATTCTAATCTAATGATGATATCATGATAAAATTTCCATCTCACATATATACATTGCATTTTAGGGTTATGTCCTTTTATTTGTTCTGGTGCAATTCTTCAGTTATCTTCGAAAAATAAAATACTTAATTAATTTCCTTCTAGCAAATTAAATATTTTAACTTTAATCTTTGCAATTTTTAGGGTTGTGACTTTTCATCTGTTCTCGTGTATCATGTTTGATT
The DNA here is from genome assembly GCA_007258455.2 of Sequoia sempervirens. Taxonomy (NCBI): domain Eukaryota; kingdom Viridiplantae; phylum Streptophyta; class Pinopsida; order Cupressales; family Cupressaceae; genus Sequoia; species Sequoia sempervirens. Next base: position 36,867,718 of record VDFB02270651.1, on the reverse strand, counting down.
TTCTTCATAAAATTAAAATATTTTATTCTTCTCTATAATCCCCCCTTTTGCTAGTAACTTTATCCAAAAATGCCTTTCGGGTAAAATAATTATCCACCTCGGTAAAAAAATGTTTCACTTGAAATAATAATCTACCTAGTTACTTCATCTGTAAAATTATTTTGCTCCCCATGGTAAATACTTTCCAATTGCACTTTTATATTTTGGCAAAAAATCATATTCTTCAAAATATTATTTCACCTTTGGTATCTCGATGAATATGTAAAATAATTGTCATTTTATGACTCTTCTTGTAGAGATATTTTACTCAAAATTATGCCCTTGTATTATGAACAAGTAAACATCCAAATTCACCCAACGCTTTTCCTTCATCGAAGTGACATATGAAATCAGTGCAACTTGAAAATCTCCCTCCAAGTATCTTGCTTTTCCCAATATGTTCCATGGGAATGACACAAAGGCTCGATGTAATTTGGAAATCTTTTTCTGATTAGCTTGTTCTCGCCAATGAATTTTTGCTTTGGAACATAGTTTTAGGGTTTCTATGTGGTGATGTGGGGTATACTTTATTATTGCATTCCCCATCATTTTTCACAATCCGCCAATATAAATCATTTGATAAAAGATCGGGTTGAAAGACTCCTTAATGCAACTTATCTTTCAGGCCTTTGATTAGTTTAGCAAATCATGCACCATTGAAACCAAGGGAAAATGAATCATGTTGATTTGTTTCTAAATTAACTCCTCAACAAGGGGATAACTCCATAGCTCAAGATAATCTCGCACAACTTCTATCACACGGCTGATAGCCCAAGGAAAATAAGACCATCATTTTGCAAGTTAGGTGCATTCCAAGTTTCTCATCTTGTTACCAGCCATAATGCCATAACTCACGACAGATCTGCCACAATAGCTCCAACGAGTTCCTCTGATCTAATATATTGAATCTCTTGACCTATCAATGGTGTTCTCTTGGTGTCTTTCTTGGCTCTTGGCGTGCCGAATATTAGGGTTTTGTGACCTTTATCGATGTAAAATTATTCTTGGCATCATTCTTGCTTCATCAAACAGACCTCTTGTCAGTGGATATGTGTATGCTGAGAGATTTATATTTGATTGACTACCTTCTCAATAAGTTTTGAGAGCATCGAGAAAATATCAGCATATAACTCTATCTTCTTTTCAACAAATTCATGTGAATGAGGGCTTGCCATAGTTGACAATCAGAACATGACCACACATCTGCAATATTGCCATCGTTCTGTTTCATAATGTGTTTGAGCTAAAAATAAATTTTGGGCATCCATGCCAAAAAAAAAATCCTCAAACAATTGATATGCTTTCACTGTAAGCACAGGATGTCCTTGTGCAAAGTAAACATGTGCTAGATTTACCCACACATCAGGCATCTGAACAAAGATGTGTTATTGTATTGTCCTAACACATTTCACTGTGATTGAAATCAATCAAGTTACTCCCAGAGTTGCCTTGGAAAAACCCTATCAAAACTTATCATGGGAGGTTAAAATTGGACATGGACACTCATTTATAGAAGTTAAACAAGCTTGCAAGGTGATTAGGCATGAAATTGAGTTGGATTCATTTTGTGATTTTTCAAAGCGGGCCATTTGAGCAAATTTTTCAACTATACATTTGAATGCCAAAATCAAATTTTTGAACACGGGAACCTAAAATTTGCATGAAATTTTAGGCTCCAACAGTGGCTCCATTTGGGGATGTATTCCCCTTGTGGGCATAGCAAGAATCCAGGTCTCTGGGAGAGCAGACTAAGTGATTTATCTATTGAGCAATAGATTCAAACCTTTTTTTGTCATGAACTAATATGGTTTTTGAAAAGTCCACAGCACAGCTGATAGCATAAGGCCACCAAAAGAAAGGCTCTTATTTTCCCCTGTCATACACCTTGTTTTGTTTTGAGTTCATCAGATTCCTCTTGAAAACATTCATGCAGTTTTCCTTGCTACATGTACTACCATTGGAAATAACACTACCTTCAACACTGCTCATATTTCCTTTTTCATTTTTTGTTTTAGACTTAGGCATAATTTGAAAATTGTTATTATCATGTGAAAAACTCATGCCCCATTCATTACACCAAGATCCTTTATTCTTAATACAAAATCCTTTATTATTTTGGTCATTGTCATGTATTATAAAATAGTCTCCCAGCTGAACTAAAAACTGAAAAATTTGAATGCTTCTCTTGAAAGTCTGAAAATTTTGTCTCATCAACATCTTTTGGGATAATCAAATCTGAAAAATATTCTTTTCCTTCTATATCACTAATTTGTGGTGATACAAACTCATGATTCATACAATCATCATTTTGCACATTCGATCTAGCTGATGCTGGGGATGAAATTCCTGAATCATTATGTGTGTATTTTTGGTACTCCATTGCCAGCAAATCTGAAATTTTTTCACTACTGAGTGAACATGCCTCTTTTTCCATTTCACCGTTGATGTACTCTTCACCCTTTTCATCATCATAATGAGGCTCAAGATCATAGAAAAAATCAAATGAATTATTAACACAATCATTTGTTCCACAAGTTGATATATTATCCTAGTTATCTAAAAATGTTTTTTCTTCATCATAAAGTGGGTTTGAAAACACATGAAATTCATGTTCTGGCATACCTTCGAAAAATATCATTTGATCTTCTTCTATCTTTTTGTCATACAATGGATTTGAAAAAATTTAAAAACCCTTTTCAAGTGTACAAACCTCTTCTTCTTTGAATGTGTCTTCATGGTACTTAACTGCAACTAGAGGTGTTATTTGTTCATTGCCAAGTAGACTTTCTTCTTCCTCCTGATCATCATAAGAGCTACAAGAATCACTTTGTTGTAGATCAAAATCCACAGGTTCATCTTCACAATCTGAATATTCAATGGATCCCTCATAACATGCATTGTTACAATCTATTACGCAGGAGAGACCCTTTGTATCTTCATCCTCATTATGCAGACTGTCATAGGAATTTTTTTCACTTGCACATGTCTCATCTTCTAGTTGTATTGCTTGATCAATTTATCCATACTCATTAGTGATTTCCCCATCCTCACACCTTTTCTTTTCTATAATACTCATCAGTCTTCCTACATGTTCAAAAGTAACTGGTTTTAGTGATTTGGGCCAATAAATTGAATCAAGCTCATATGCTCTCATAAATTTCTCAAAGTACATGGGCTGATCAATACCATAATCGAGAGGTATTTGTGTAAGGATAACATTCAGCCGTCTGAGTAGAGAACATCTAGATTCTCCTTTGTGTCTTCTTAAGTTAAAAAATGCATCCAAGGGAGATACGCAACATTATGATTTCACATTAGAGTCTTGATTTCTTTCTTGAGTATATGAATGCTCATCACCCTCCTCCTCAAATTGTTGATGTTGATATACATTTTTTGTAGGTTTTGATTCACTCTTCCAAGAGGGATGCAATGTGTTGCACATTTTGATATGGTGTTTGGTATTGGTATGGATAATGCTCAGGATATTGGTAGTATTGATAATCTTGATAGCTTACCAGTCTTTGTCCAGGAGGGACAGGATAAGCATTCATTTGATTTGATGATTGTGGTGCATAAATGTCTTGTTGTGAATGGTGTTCATTACCTCCATTACCAAAATTCTCAATTGCACCATAATGTGTATGGGGCAAGGAATAATTGTTATACATACTTCAATCTTTGACTTCTATTTTTTACTAGAAATGATGTAGTTCCAAAATGTTTTTTGTATTCTTCATCATTTTTTTTCCAGAGTCACCACCTACTTTTCCAAGAGTAGGAAAATGAAATTGATTTTGAAATTGTTATTGGTTTTGTTGGAAAAATAAGGATAGACAACTAAGAGGGGGGGTGAATCAATAGTCATAGAATAATAAACTTTTCAAACATAACTTAATCTCAGATTTGATGAATAAGCAATTAACCATTAAAAATTAACACATCAGAGAGACAAAGAACACCAAGACTTTTTACGTGGAACCCTGTTATGGGAAAAACCACGGTGGACGTTAGTCCACAAGATTATACCCTATTAAAATTATAATGAAATCAATAAAGGGGAATGCACATGCATTCAAGCACACTGCCTAGAGCTCACTGCTCAATTACAGAAGGGGCTTACTTCCCAACAATACAAAATAGGATTAAAATCTAAAGGGTATGAACTAAAAAATTAGCTTCTGCACAAACCTAATTACAGTTCCAATTAAGCACAGAAAAATCCTTCACAAACTACTTTACACTTCGCTCAATCTTCTTCACACTCTGCTCTGCAATCGAATGATATTCGCACATACACACATAAGAGCACACTCAACACACAAAGCACCTTCTCCACACACTACACTGATGAAACAATCACTCTTATATATCTGCTACATGAGATTTCATCAAAAAATTAGTCGGCTAGGAAAATAAAATATATTTACAATGTCGGCCCAAATTTACAATTAAATTTTCAATCCGAATCCACCAAGGTCAGCCACAACATAGTGGAGACCCAAAATGATATCTCCAACACAAAAAGACTTCAATTAATCCCTCCTCGAAGATCCACAACACGCTACCACCAACATGTCAGCTAGGAACAAGAAAAAATGAACATACGCAAGAAAAATTTTTGACCACGAGCACACCGATCAATGTGGACATACCACAAAGATAAAGCATGATCTATAAACATCCAAGAGCACCAAGAAATAATAGAGAAACATCTGCAACAATTGATATTTCTAGAATCACACAAACTTCACTAAGGAACACTGACAGAGACCACAGAAACACTGTCAAACCACAACATGATCAAATCTGTACCTCTGAAACTTCCAATAGATGATCTAGATACACTCAGTAGAAAACCCTTTAATCCACAGCAATTGAACTTCAATGTAAAGAACAAGACGCCTTCATGACTTGCACAATTCCACTAGGAGCCTAGAACACTTTCTTTTACAATTCTCTCAATATCCTCAACATATACAGCCTCTAATACACCAAATGCTAATAGTGTTGACATCAATGACAACCACATATCAGCAACACATCCACAACATCCAACAATCTCCCCCTTTGGCATTGATGGCAACACATGATGTGAAAAATACCATCAACCCAACACACATGCTTCCCTTTGGTTCTGACTCTTCTCCTCAATTGCTCTTCGACCTTTAAAAGGATTTTTCACATTGCACTTCTCCCCCTTTGACATCAATGGCAAAGGTAACCATGACCTTTCCATATACATGCTTTGAACCACATATCTGCACATCTAGCTACTCCCCCTAAGTAGCAGCCATGGAAACATCAATCCAGATCAGAATATAGCAATGTAGCTCATGGATTGATGCAAGTAAATGCATCTCTTAGTTCTTATCAGGTGGGTTAATTACCCCTAGCATTCCTCTAAGATACTCAAAATTATCCTTCGGCAACGGTTTAGTAAAGATGTCTGCAATCTGTTCTTTGGTAGACACATACTCCAATCTGACTTCTTTCTCATTCACTTTCTCCCTCAAGAAGTGAAACTTGATTGATATATGTTTAGTCTTAGAGTGAAGCACCAGATTCTTTGAAATATTTATTGCACTTGAATTGTCGTAGTATATGGCAATAGGCTCTTCATATATCACCTTGATATCTTTCAACATCTATTTCATCCATATCACTTGAGTATAATTGTTTACAGCAGCAATATATTTTGCTTCAATAGTAGATAGAGAAATGGAATTTTGCTTCTTGCTCAACCAGGACACCATCTTTTTTCCTAGAAAGAAAGTGCCACCACTAGTACTTTTTTTGTCATCCACATCATCGGCCCAATCCACATCAGTATATGCACTCAAAGTGAGATCATCATCCTTTGGATACCAAAGTCCAAAGTCAATTTTTCCTTTCAGATATCTGAAGATTCTCTTAACAGCAGTCACATGTGATTCTTTTGGATCAACCTAAAATCTAGCAACCATACATATAGCATTCATAATATATTCTCTAGTCTGGGTTAAATAAAGCAATCCACCAATCATTGACTATATCTAGTTTGATTCGCCTTAGGAGAATCATCATTTTGTGTTAGCTTACATTTGGTCACCATGGGAGTACCAACAGGCTTTGAATCTTCCATCCCAAATTTCTTCAGTAGCTCTCTCACATATTTGGACTGAGATATGAAAATCCCCTTGTCTAACTGAGTCACTTGTAATCCTAGAAAGAACATCTCTCCAATCATACTCATCTCAAATTCATCCTTCATATCATTGGCAAACTTCATACATAGATTGTCATCTCCTCCAAAAATGATGTCATCAACAAAGACTTCTATAATTAACTCTTTATCATGATCCAATTTGAAATATAAGTTGCTATCAGCAGTACCTTTAGTGAATCCAAGCTTCAGTAAGTATTTGTCCAATCTAGCATACCAGGCTCTGGGGGCTTGCTTAAGTCCATATAGAGATTTCTTCAGGTGAAAAACCATATCTTCCTTATCAGTTAGCTGAAATCCATCTGGTTGTTCAATGTATACTTCTTCTTCTAGTTCTCCATTCAGAAATGTTGACTTCACATCCATCTGATAGACTTTATAGTACTTGTATGCAGCATAAGCAAGAAATAATCTAACAGCTTTAATTCTAGAAACAGGGGCAAAATTTTCTTCAAAATCAACACCTTCCATCTGAGAATACCCTTTACATACCAGTCTTGCTTTATTCCGGACCACTTCACCTTGTTCATTCAGCTTGTTCTGAAACACCCATTTATTACCAAACCCATTTTTTTCTTTAGGTGTGGGAACCAGTATCCACGTGTCATTATTTTCAATTTGTGTCAGCTCTTCCTTCATAGCTTCCATCCAGTGTTCATCTTGGTAGGCTTCAGTGACATTTTTAGGTTCAATCTTGGAAATTAGGCAGTATTCTTCTGCAATCTTTCTTCTAGTTTGCACTCCTTTATTCTTATCTCCTATAATTTGGCTAAATTCAGAATGATTTAGCTTTACATACCTTGGAGTTTTGGAATTTTCTTGAACTTCTAATTCTTCTGATCTTCCTTCTACACTTGCACTTGTCTCTGCTTCCTGACTACCTTGATTCACTAGAACAACTAGAACATATGGAACATATGGCACAATTTGAAGTTGATTTTGTGTATAAGCATTCTTCCCTTTGTTTGTGTTGTCCTCATCTGAATCATATTCACAATATTTGGATGATTTGACAAAATCCTCATCAACTCTGGCATTTGCATTCTCAACCATCTTTCTCAATCTTTTGTTATAGCATTGGTAGGCCTTGCTCTTAGTAGAGTAACCTAAAAAGATTCCTTCATTGCTTCTTGCATCAAACTTGCCTATATCATCATCTCTCTCGATATAACATTTGCTTCCAAAGATCTTGAAATACTTAATTGTAGGCTTGTAACCAAACCATAGCTCAAAAGGGGTCTTACGAGAATTTCCATTAACATTTACCCGATTTAAAGTGTACACAGCAGTGCTTACAGCTCACTCCAATAGCTCTGGGGAACATTTCCTTCTATCATCATTGTTCTAGCAGCATCCAAAATCATTGTATTTTTTCTTTCTGCGACTCCATTATGTTGAGGGGTTCGGGGAGCAGATAATTGTCTTTTGATTCCATGTTCTTCACAAAAAGAGTTGAACTCCCTGGAGGTGAACTCACCACCTTTGTCAGATCTCAAACACTTGATTTTTAGACCTTTTTCATTTTTTTCCATAGCCTTGAAAATTTTCAACTTTTCCAATGTTTCACATTTTTCTCTTAGGAAGGAAACCCATATCATTCTAGAGTAATCATCAATGATCAACATAAAGTACCTTTCTCCATGAATACTTCTGACTCTGGAGGGACCACAGAGGTCAGTATGTAGTAGCTCCAGCAAATCATTTGAATGAAACTGTTTGCTCTGGAAGGAGACTCTAGTATGTTTACCCATCTGACATTCCTTACAAATTGTGTTAGCAGGCTTCACTAACTTAGGTAGATCTCTTACTGCTTGAGTGGAACTTACTTTGACAATGTTATCAAAATTTACATGACATAGCCTCCTATGCCACAACCAGCTTTCATCTATTTGAGCAATTAGACAACTCCCACTAGCAATATTCAGGTGAAAAATATTACCTTTTATTTGTTTACCTGTAGCAATCATATTGCCAAAACTTCCATGTATCTTGCATCTTCCACCTTTGAATTGTAGATCATAACCTTTTCCCACCATCTGTCCAACACTTAAAAGATTGTGCTTCAAGCCTTCAACATAAAGAACATCATCAGTGTTATCCTTACCACTAAGATAAATACAACCTCTGCCACGAATCACACCAGCATTGTTGTCTCCAAATCTTACAATACCACCATTACTTCTCTAAACTTACAAATTTGTTTTTATCACCAGTCATATGATGTGAGCATCCACTATCAATAACCCACTCATCCTTTTCTTTAGCTCGAGCTACAAGATCTTTCTCATCTTTAGTAGATTCAGTAGCCACGGGACTATTTTCAATGGTAGCAATGAAAACCCATTCATCTTCATTTCCATTATCCTTATCAAACTCATCATCAATCACTCCTTCAGCAAAGTAACATTTCTTTTAGAATCTAGACTTGTTAGGCTTAGTTCTAGGAACTCTTTCAGGACATCTTGATGCAAAATGACCTATTTTATTGCATGAAAAACATTTAATAGGTAATACTCCTTCATACTTACCTTTTCCTCTGCCTTCTTTCTTTACAATCAGTGATTCCAATTCTTCTACCTCTCTTTCTTTATCTTCAAGTTGTTTGAGTTCTTCATCATACTTGGATATCTTTCTGGAACATTCTCCCAAACCATATCTTTGCTTATTACTTCCAGATACAGTAGCCTTGAATGTTGATTCAGTCTTCGGAATAGATTCACCAAATTTACTTAATTCAAAAGCAGCAAGCTTACCAACCAACGTTTCTCTTGACATCTTTGTTATCGATCTGAGCTCTTCAATGGCGTGAGCCTTCACTTTGTAGGAGGGAGGCAAGGATCTGAGTATCTTAGCAACAATTTAATCCTCATCTAGAGAACAACTGGCACATGTAATACCCATCGCTATTTCATTTACTCTTTGCATAAAAGAAGTGATATTTTCATCTTCACCCATCTTCAAATTCTTATACTTTCCTTTTAAACTTTGTAGCTTAGCCATCTTCACTTGTGCATCTCCTTCATACAAAGTTTCCAGCTTTGTCCAAATCTCATGAGTTGTCTGCAGTCCTACCACATTAGCCATCTCTGAATCTGTTAGAGCACTCACCAAAGCTTCAATAGCCCTCATATTATTTTCAGCATCTTTGATCTCATCAGCAGTGGAGGGACCATTATGAGGAATAACATATGGATCTTTTGTAATCTTCCAGTAGGCTTCACCAATACACCTTAGGTGACATTGCATCCTGACTTTCCACAGTGAGTAGTTAGTTCCATCAAATCTTGGACTGTCCTTCTTGAATGTTTCCATCTTGGATCACCTCAAGATTTTAGACTTCTTCAGAGGAACTTGCTCTGATACCAATTGTTGGCAAAACAAGGACAGAAAAATGAGAGGGGGGGTGAATCAATTGTCATAGAATAATAAAATTTTCAAACTTAACTTAATCTCAGATCTGATGAATAAGCAATTAACCATAAACAATTAACACATCAGAGAGACAGAGAACACCAAGATTTTTTACGCGGAAACCCTGTTAGGGGAAAAACCACGGTGGATGTTAGCCCACAAGATTATACCTTGTTAAAAGAATATTGAAATCAATAAAGGGGAATGCGCATGCATTCATGAATGTTGCCTAGAGCTCACTGCTCAATTACAGAAGGGGCTTACTGCCCAACAATACAAAATAGGATTAAAATCCAGAGGGTATGAACTAAAAAATTAGCTTCTGCACAAGCCTGATTATAGTTCCAATTAAGCACAGAAAACTCCTTCACAAACTACTTCACACTTCACTCAATCTTCTTCACACTCTGCTCTACAATCGAATGATATTCGCACATACACACATAAGAGCACACAAAGCACCTTCTCCACACACTACACCGATGAAACAATTTCTCTTATACATCCGCTACATGATATTTCATCAACAACTTAGTTGACCAGGAAAATAAAAACATATTTACAATGTCGATCCATATTTACAATTAAATTTTCAATGCGAATCCACCAAGGTCGGCCACAACATAGTGCAGACCCGAATTGATATCTCCAACACAAAAAGACTTCAATTAATTCCTCCTCAAAGCTCCACAACACACTACCACCAACATGTCGGCCAGGAACAAGAAAAACCGAACATACGCAAGAAAAATTTCCAACCACGAGCACACCGATCAATGTGGACGTACCACAAAGATAGAGCACGATCTAGAAACATCCAAGAGCACCAAGAAACAATAGAGAAACATCCGTAGCAACTGATATTTCCATCATCACACAAACTTCACTTAGGAACACTAACAAAGACCACAGAAACACTGTCAGACCACAACATGATCAAATCTATACGTAGACCTCTGAAACTTTCAGTAGATAATCTAGATACACTCAGTAGAAAAACCTTTAATCCACAGCAGCTGAACTTCAACGTAAAGAAAAAGATGCCTTCATGACTTGCACAATTCCACTGGGAGCCTAGAACACTTTCTTTTACAATTTTCGCAATATCCTCGACATATACAGCCTCTAATACACCAAATGCTAATAGTGTTGACATCAATGGCAACCACATATCAACAACACATCCACAACATCCAAAAATTTTACCCCAGCGAAATCTCCTCACTCAACAATATGGCAGTAATTACCCAAATGTGAAATTTATATTGACTCTTTAAATGGATAGGCTGGAAACGAATTTTCTGAAGTTTCACCCTAGCAGAGTCGCCAAACTATTGGATCTCAAAATTGTAGCTTGTTAATCCTAAGGGTTTTTCAGGTCCTATGATCATATTCAACAAGGTTTTGGCCAACGTACGAAGTGAACTATGAGGTTGAAAACTCCATGCACTTTAGGCTTTGCTAGACCTAGGCGGGTAGACCTTTATAATGAAGCAGATTTAAGAGCTATGTTATTCTTAACTAAGGCAATCTATTCCCAGTGACAATGGGAAGTGAAATAGATGCAATAGTTAATTTGGTATAAATTGTATAAGCAATATCAAGGTAAATAAATATTTTCGGTTAAACAATAAAGTTTCTTGGAAATGAAATGCTTTCTAAAGTTGGACTAAAGTGGGATGTATGAATTGAGTAAAGAAGTGGGTAAGACTAGTGCATTGTCGGGTATACGGAGTCAATGGAGTATTATGATGGATGACAAATATCGGCTACAATTCTGGTTGTTTGGCACTTGTGAATGTTTATAACTTGTATAAACATGTAAATAGGTAACTGGTAAACTCTTCTTATGAATCCCAATGATATCTTTCCAAGTTACTGTGATTACTTAAAAGAATTTAATCCTTCCTTGAAGGAGCCAGTCAAATAAATCACACAAGAATAGCAAATGTGTTTTGACAAATTAAGTATATCCTTGATATATTAATTTGAATAACAGGAAAAGACCATTATGGAGACAATATGACAAATTTATCAACTACAAAGCCCTTCTTATTAATCGCAATGTTTCTCCCAAGTTACTGTAATCAATTTAAAGGGGTTTAATTCTTTAAAAGAAACCAATCAACTGATCACACAAGAGAAACAAATGTGTCTATATGAAACTGAGATATCAACGTGGATATGAAAATTCAAATAACAAAGAAATAACACTATGGAGACAGCCTAATAGTTGCTTAGTTTCAACAAACAACAGACACCAATATTGAGTCACAGAAATATATTTATTCTCCAAAATTTTATGCATGCATCATAGTCTTCCATAGTATAATTTATGTGGTAAAAATTATGAAAGTTTTTGAAAATGGATGGAATGGACTAGATGAAACCTACTCCTAATGGTGATGATTCTAATCTAATGATGATATCATGATAAAAAATTCATCTCACATATATACATTGCATTTTATGGTTATGTCCTTTTATTTGTTTTGGTGCAACTCTTCAGTTATCTTGGGCGAATAAAATACTTAAATTAATTTCCTTCTGGCAAATTAAATATTTTAACTTTAATCTTTGCATCTTTTAGGGTTGTGACTTTTCATCCGTTCCCGTGTAGCCTCCTGTTTGATTTTCTTCGGAAAATTGAAATATTTTAATCTTCACTATAATCCCCCCTTTTGTTGGTTACTTTATCCAAAAATTCCTTTCGGGTAAAATAATTATCCACCTCGGTAAAAAAAATGTTTCACTTGAAATAACCATCTACCTAGTTACTTCATCTAGAAAATTATTTTGCTCCCCATGGTAAATACTTTCCAATTGCACTTTTATATTTTGGCAAAAAATCATATTCTTCAAAATATTATTTCACCTTTGGTATCTCGATGAATATGTAAAATAATTGTCATTTTATGACTCTTCTTGTAGAGATATTTTACTCCTCAAAATTATGCCCTTGTATTATGAACAAATAAACATCCAAATTCGCCCAACGCTTTTCCTTCATCGAAGTGACATATGAAATCGGTGCAACTTGAAAATATCCCTCTGAGTATCTTTCTTTTCCCGACATGTTCCATGGGCGTGACACAAAGGCTCGGTGTAATTTGGAAATCTTTTTCCGATTAGCTTGTTCTCGCCAATGAATTTTTGCTTTGGAACATAGTTTTAGGGTTTCTATGTGGTGATGCGGGGTATACTTTATTATTGCGTTCCCCACCATTTTTCACAGTCTGCCAATATAAATCCTCTGATAAAATACCGGGTTGAAAGACACGAATGCAACTTATCTTTCAGGCCTTTGATTAGTTTAGCAAATCATGCGCAGTCAAAACCAAGGGAAAATGAATCATGTTGATGTGTTTCTAAATTAACTCCTCAACAAGGGGATAACTCCATAGCTCAAGATAATCTCACACAACTTCTATAACACAGCTAATAACCCAAGGAAAATAAGACCATCATTCTGCAAGTTAGGCGCATTCCAAGTTTCTCATCTTGTTACCAACCATAATGCCATAACTCACAATGGATCTACCACAATACCTCCAACGCGTTCCTCTGATCTAATATACTAAATCTCTTGACCTATCAATGGTGTTCGCTTGGTGTCTTTCTTGGCTCTTGGTGCACCGAATATTATGGTTTTGTGACCTTTATCGATGTAAAATTATTCTTGGCATCATTCCTAATTCATCAAATGGACCTCTTGTCAGTGGATATGTGTATGCTAAGAGATTTATATTTGATTGACTACCTTCTCAATAAGTTTTGAGAGCATCGAGCAAATGTCAACATATAACTCTATCTTCTTTTCAGCAAAGTCATGTGAATGAGGGCTTGCCACAGTTGATAGTCAGAACATGACCACACATCTGCAATCTTGTCATCATTCTGTTTCATAATGTGTTTGAGCTAAAAATAAATTTTGGGTATCCATGCCAAAAACGTTTCCTCAAACAATTGATACGCTTTCAGTGTAAGCACAGGATTTCCTTGTGCAAAGTAAACATGTGCTAGATTTACCCACACATCAGGCATCTGAACAAAGATGTGTGATTGTATTGTCCTAACACCTTTCACTGTGATTGAAATCAGTCAAGTTACTCCCGGAATTGCCTTGGAAAAACCCTATCAAAACTTATCATGGGAGGTTAAAATTGGACATGGACACTCATTTATAGTTGGTAAACAAGCTTACAAGGTGATTAGGCATGAAACTGAGCTAGATTCATTTTGTGATTTTTCAAAGCAGGCCATTTGAGTAGATTTTTCAACTATACATCTGAATGCCAAAATCAAATTTTTGAACACGGGAACCTAAAATTTGCATGAAATTTTAGGCTCCAACAAAGCGTATGCTCCACAAATTCATTTCACGTTTCAAAAAGGTTGAGTTCCATTTTAGAACGAATACCTGTGCAAAATTAGAAATAAAGGTTACCAATTTTCTAACACATGAAACCAAAACATGAGCTACAGTGCAGGATGATTAAATAACTAATAATAGGCTCGTGCAAGATTATAGTGCAAAAATTTTATTCTTTTAATGAGCAGATGCAACAAAGAATATGAATTTCTCATGAAATTGTGAGATGTCGCATATTATTCAATAAATAAATATGTTGCGGGGAAAGATAATAATTGGAAATGCTACAAAAAGACTCATGTGTTACTATGCATATCTGAGATTGCACGAAGCATTTAAAAACAAAAACACTACAGAGAAACAATGACATTGCATTGGCCAAGGAAATGCATACTAAATGTGTCCATTAACATTATACGACACACCAATAACATAACATTTAATCTAGGATTTCCCTTGAAATTATAGATATCAATCCAACACAAAAATGTTACACAGATGTAGGTATAATTATCAATAATAGAAGCCAGATCAAATGTGGCACATAATAGATCCAACAAATAATTTATTCTTAACAAAATCATACCAATTCCTAGATTACCTTTCGATGTCAAAAAAGTAATTTAAATTATATATGTTTTTACATACTTTCCAATAGGTTGACTTTGAAACAATCGTCCAAAAATAATACCATTTGTTGTATCGTTTAAACCAAAATCACCATGGCAAAATCCCATACCAACGCTATTCCTGAGTTGTTAAAAAAAATGAAGCCCCCCTCCATTCCAACTTAATGCATAATAAATACATGTAAAAATCTCATCCATTGTTATGCAACGATTCCCAATCCTTCAATGCAGTCATCGCAACCGTCCAGTGCAAGTATACCAATTTTATTTACAATATCATATCCCCCAATGAACTTGTACTCAGCATCTTTATATATTAGGGTGGTTGTTACCGCTGTATATTCTACTCCTGCAAACAAGTTAAAAAGAAAATGCATTTACATTTGCACAAGATAAAAAAAAAAAAACATTTTGCAAGAATACTTGTCCCCCCGTTATCCAGCTTTGCTAAACTCTTCCATTTTTATTTCATTTTTATTTCATTTTATTTTCATTTCACAAATTCTTGGTTACAAACATATTAGCATATTTCTTTTATTCGAAACAATTCATAGATCAAAATAAACAATTACCTGATTCACAAATAAAAAGTTATTTTTAGATTTTACATAATAAATTTAACCAATCTGATAGACTATACAGTTGTAACCTTATTTATTTATTTATTTATTATTATATTTTTACACAAATCAATGCATAAAATTAAGATGATTACTTTATTTGTTTCCAACCTGCAACTCTGAATAATTCAGACAATCATACGGTATCAGTAATACAAAAGAATCTAATACATTCCATATTACCCAACAACTTTGAAAATGTGCAACATCTTAATAAAAACATTAATATACTTGGACGTATATAATGATACATTAAATATCAATTTCTTCTAGTATCATTTGAATATAAGATCTAGCATGATAATTAAAAATATTTATTTTTGCCAAAATATCATATGATCAAATCGTTTTATTAAACAAGCATATTATTTTATTTGTAATCTGATAATTATTAGCTATGCCTCACATTCTCCCCCTCTAGTCTCAGGCTTCCTCCTGGAAGCTGAAAATAAAGGTTTCATTTAAGTTGTATCCTTCCATGAGCTAATTTACATAATAACCATTAACCATTAAGGGAATAACATAATTCTTAATTCAAGCATCATGAGCCAAAGAATCATATTGTTATTTAGTCCATTTCATCTAGTAAATATATGATAATATTTCAAATTCTTGTATAGTTTAAACATGAATATTTCACTTGTTAATATAACCCGATCACATTCCTTAATCAAGGTTTCTAATTTGATCTGCTTTACTTGATACAATGAAACAATTTATAAGCACTACAAAATTAGCTCATATAATCAATCTTTTTAATATATCTAGATTCTTTTCTAAAACCTAAGATCAAATGGAGCGGCCCAATTTTTTTCTCTACCCAACTGTAGGTCTAAAATATCCACCCCCGTGTGGGAGACAAAACCCAATGACAAATTATAGATTTGAAAACACATAATCAATAGCATTGACTCACACACAGTGAATTTGTTCACCGAATTCTGGTATAGGGGGAGAAGGGGGATTCCCTTCCCTCTTGGGGAAAATATTTATTCACAATTTTCAACATACATCCTCCTCCTCAACACCCCACCATCATCTTCTCAACATTCCATACTCCCAACCACCACCATCCATCCAACAATCTCCACACCACCACTACCATCCATCCAACCAACTCCACACACTACCACCATCATCCATCCAATCATCTCCCCACACTACCACCGTCATCCTACCCACCTCCATTTATTACAATAACCAATGGCCATGGTTTTCCAATACCATTCACAATTCCATACTTCCATATTTGATCATCCATCCCCAAGAGGGGCTTCACGCCCTCCTCAACCCCACACGAAGGAGGCTCTTAACCCTCAGGTGAGATCCACTCCTTATACACAAACAAACATCAACCAAGAATCCATTGACAACACAGAGACTGCCAATTGAAAAGTTTCACATCTTTGATACTAAACACTGGTTCTATATCAAACTAATATCTATCAAATCAATCTTAGTAGATCAAATTTCTTATGCAAAAGAGCACATGAATGATCACTATTTATATCAATTTCAATAGCTATGTTTGAATCAACTATAAGGAAAATGAATGAATTATTTCAAATAAATTGGTTGAGAAGCATACTTAACGAGATTCAACTAAATATCTATATATGGCTCTTTTACCTCTAATGGTTGTATGGAGCTTGATAAATTATAATATTTCAAGGGAAATCAATTTGCACACGTGGTATTGATATGCTAACTAAGACCACCTTCGATTTTCAATGCATTCAAAACCAAATACCTTTTAAAACAGTTTCATGAAGCAAGTTTGGCATACCTGTTCATATTTTTCTTACTAGTTCTAAGATTCACTAATCGTGTGTGGCATCAAAGTTGCAACATCTTCACCTCATAATCTTGTACCCATACCTATAGCTTTTTCTACCTTTTTCCCCAAAGCTCCCTAGTGTTGCAATCCTGGGGCTCTGATACCTATGTAATGCCCTCCCAAGGACATGTTAATAAAATGCAAGTAAACCAATTTAATTAAGAAGTAAATGATAAAGTAAAGCAAACATTAATCTCCATGAACAAGTTAATAAAACATGACAAAATAACTGAATAAAAAATATTCATAGATAAACAACTACACTTAATTTAAAATTTACTTAACACTAGAGAAAGAAGAGTATAATGTTAAATACATGTTCATAAAGTAAAGATACATGTGCAGGTTGATTCTTGCAATCTTATAAGAGTGATTAGTAGAATATTAATAAGAACATGCCTCTTAGATTTCAAATGTCTCCTAAGGAATTAACATCATTAATATAAAGTATCCATATGTATAAGAGCGAATTTCCACCCCTTGATCAAATTCCCCTTTCACATACACCCACATTAGAAAATCAAATCCGAAGGCGAAATTCCACATCACCCATCTGCCTTCCTTCCATTTGGCATTTGTCCTATGTGTCAGAGAGAATATTTTTCAAAGATGAACATGCAACACGCGAACGTCTACGTGGCATGTTGTCGTCCCTGACAAATTCATGCATCTAAAGTTGGAAGAGGCGTTATAACCCAATTGGGGCTGAATTGTAACGTCCCTCTTTGACCAACTGACCTGAAAACGACTTATTCCTTCCCATTATACCTTCAAATTCATTATATTCACTATCATTCCATCTCCTTGGCATCTCTCTACACATTCAATCTCTCTTTTCACTCTCAAGTGGCATTCTAGCACTCCATTGTGAACATTGTAGTAGCTTTGAAGCTCCATCAACTCCACATCGCAAGTGTGAGGCAGCCATAGAAGTGTGGGCTTGGAGTCTTGAGAGACCTCCATTCATCACCGTTGCGGCTATGTTGACTTTTCCAAGTCCATATCTTGCATTCTCCCTCCATTGGCTAGTGAGATTTTAGGTGGAGGTGGAAACGCTTCACTCCTCTCCTTTGTGATTTGGTTGAGTAGCATAGTATTGTTTTGTAGTGTTCATTGCTATCTTTTTTTTTCCTTTATCGCATATTCTACTTCATTGCTATATGGTTGTTCGTGAAGGTGGAAACACTAAAATGGGGGTCTAACTAAGGCAAGCCCCTATATAACCCCAAAAATTTTCCCTCTTTCTTGTGTGTAGGTTAATGAGTGTGTGGAGCTAGTTGGTGAACAGGCACTTTTGTGAGATTATTTTCATCACCCTAGCCTTTATCTACTTGCTTTATTATCTTCATCTTTATTTTCTGTGTTTTCTCATTTTGTTTTTCCCATCAAAATCAACTAGCTAGGCTGTCAGTAGGTTTCTTGACAATTTTTACTATACTTCATGTCTTTTGGTCATACAGACGCCAACGCCTAGAACCGTGCTTTCATCCTCAGACAGAGAGTTATCTGAGGTATAGTACCGACTCCAAAAAACTAGGTCGCCTAGCCTAAGCCTAAACTTTAGGTCTATAAAGTGACAGAAGTACTACATAGTGCTCTTCATTCTCGATCCTCATTCCTTTAGAGTGAGGTAAGTCAGGGAAGCCCTTTCTTCTCGGCTCTCTACGACTTGGAGCCTTGACATGGTTGGTCCCCCTCTCTTACATTTTTTGTGAACCCGACATGAAGAACATCTACCCATTTATCTATGTTGAGAATTTTCCCTCATACCTTGTGATTTTTGTGACCTTGAGTGTCATGAAGGTTTATGAGCATCACAACCCAGTCCACAAATATTAGGTACGTTTCCAGGAGAAGTGTGTGAAACCTACTGATGGAGAATACAAAGGTCACTTCTAGTTTCGCCCCCAATTTTTCCACTGGTTTAGCTAATGAGTTTACCACTGGTTTTCCTATGAGCTATGCTAACAAGATGGGTTTCATGGAAGAAACCACTCGTGTGTCTACTCCTCCCACATTCCCTATGGCTTCGTTCGTAGAATGATGCGGTGTGTATTCTTGCAAAAAACCTTATGGCATTAGATAATAGATTGCTAGAGCTTGTGCATCACTTAGAGAAAGCACCAAACATGGTGAGAGTCATTAGGATTGCAAGTGAGGTGAGACATTTACTAAGAAAAGATTGAACAGGCATAGAATTTTTGTGCGGTCTTGCTGGTCTGACCGAAGCTTATGTCCCTTCGTATAGGCCTAGATTAGGTACCACCTGAGGAGAAGTTCTCAATGCCTATGAAAGACAACTAGGTGTCCCGATACCTGCTACATCCTTATGCATGGTCAAATCAGGGCCCTCGATTAGTGTCTCTTCTACTCCTCAAGAGCCTCGCACTCTTAAGGTGAGCAAAACACCCCTTGGGTTCAGTTTCAACACTTCTATTGCCCCTGGCGACGGAGGCCTGGGTGGAATAAGTGGTGGTGGCTTTGGTAGTGGAGGCGACATTGGTGGAGGTGGCTTCGGTAGTGGAGGTGGCTCCGGTGGAGGCCCTATCGGTGGTGGTGGCCCCAGCAAAGGTCATAGCGATGGATCTGGAAGTGGTTCTGGTGGCGATGGTTCTGGAGGTCCCACTGGTCCTCTATCATCTACTAGCCCTATATTGAATGCATTGCTTCATAACATGGGTCGTATGCAAAACCAGTTGGTGAGTCTCTCCCAGGCCTCTGCCCAGCCTATCTTTTAGCCCTTCTTTCGACATAGCCCATTGTTGGTGACAATCTTAAGCACTCCTTTCCCACAAGGAATGGAGATTCCCAAATTTGAAAAGTATGGCAGCAAAGGAGACCCGTAAACACATGTGTCTTCCTTTAATGTCATTTGTACAGACTTCTTCCATCATTATGTGTTGATGGCGAAATTATTTCCTTGATCTCTTAAGGACACAGTAGTTGAATGGTATTGTTCCTTGCCTGACAGCTCTATTTTCTCATTTGACCAACTTGTAAATCAATTTCTCTGACATTTCCAAGCTAACATCAGACCAAAGATGACCTTTTCAGACCTCGTCTGATGCAACCAAGGGGATAATGAGAAGATAATTGATTTCATAACGCAGTATCAAGCGCTCTTCTCACAAATCTCGTACCCGTTGCCTGATTCTGACGTGCAAAAGGTGTTCATAGGGAACCTACAAAGACCTTAGCAAGAATTTTTTTTCCTTATGAAGTACCCTTCTTTCATGTATTTGTGTACGACATTACGAGAATATCAGCAAATAGAAGTTCAATTCGGGGGATCCTCCTCACTCCTGTTCAGAAGGAAAATCCATTGTATCAATCTCAGGAAAAGGTACGGCTGTTGTGAATGTAGTAGCCGCAACGAATGATAACGGCCTCAAACTCAACAGAAAGTTCACAAAGTTAGCAGAATCTTATTCCTCCTTGCAAAAGTTGTTGAAGGTAAGATCATAGCCTTGGAGAACCCTCAACCTCTCAAGGAACCTTACCTTGATTGGTACGATGTGAATGCATTCTGTTAGTACCATCGAGTCAACAGACATGATATCAAATGTTGTATGTTCCTACGTCACAAAATACAAGACCGCATCGAGGACAGTACTATTCGTCTCGATGGGAGTTAACAAAATATGAATAAATCGGTGGTGAAAGCAGATAGTGAGTTGCATATATACATGGACCCATTTTTGTCACATTTTGCTAACTTAATTATTGATCCCTCTGATTCTACCTCTCAGCCCTCAGAGTACGTTAGCATGATCATGATTACTCCTTCCCTGCAGCCTACAACCGGTTCGCCAAACGTGACTATAGACACTAAAAAATGTCCTAAGTTTACAAGTGTCATTTTTCTTGGTCATTGCCCTTCGATAATTGAATAACTTTAATTATTCAATTATGTTCGATCATATTCCTCTATTAATTAAATAATTTTTAATTATTTAATTAATTCATCTTCTCATCTCTATTATATCCTGATCAATTAAAATTATTTAATTGCATTGCTAATATAACCCTTTCTTCAATAATTAAATAAATCATTATTTATTTAATTATTTATCTTTCATCTATAGTCAAATAATTATTATTATTATTTGACCTTTTATTCTTCTATAATTAAATAATTGTCAAAATTATTTAATTATGTGTCATTCCTCTCTTTTGAATAAATTATTCAAATTAATTATATATGTCTAATTTCCATCTCACCATTTAATTAAATTGATTAATTTAATTAAATCTCCTTTTTCATTTTCTCCAAATAAATTATTTATTTGCCACTTGTCCATTTTCTCCATTCTTGAATAAATTATTTATGCACCTCCTCAGGTCAAAGATGCCCTGACATTAACCCCTGTCATAGCCTTCATTGTTGTCATAGCTGTTAGGCGTCATACCTATCATAATCCTTCCAAGAATGGCATATTCTTGGTGCATCAATTCTCAACCGTTGATCTCGACATCTTTCTAGAATTTCAATCTTGGCCATCCATTTCATAACCTCCCTCTTATCCATTCTCATCCATTCTTCTTGGAATCTTTCTAGAAGATTAATCTGGACCATCCATTCAAATGGTTTTCTATAAAAGCAACCTTCCTCTCCCATTTTCAACTTAACAGCCATTTTTGTCTCCAACTTTCTACTTACAATTTGCAGGTATTTGCACAAGTCTACTTCAAATTTGAGGGAAAAGATTGCAAAAGGAGAAATAGGAGAGCAAGAGAAGTGATTCAAGTTCAAGCATGGGGAGTGTTTTTTGATTTAATGCTTTTGTTGTTTTTTTCTCTTGTTTAGATGTGGTTTGTAGCTTAGAAGTGTTGGTTGTCACTTATTCTAGGCTAGGAATTCTCTAACCCCATCTTACATTGGTGAACCCGATGTGAACATCTTTTTTTGCAAATTTTTTGTACGGATTTTGCTTGTTTTTGTAGATTTTAGGTACAGAATGACACAACTGTTAAGCGTAGTGATGCATTTTCCAGGAAGCGACGCATTTCACAAACGCAGCAATGCACTCATCTAGAAATGACACATCTGTGGAAGCCATCCGTGGGTGGTAAATTTGAATTAAAAAACATGACGCAATTGATTTCGTGTGACGCAATGCAGTGACGTAACTAAGAAAAGAAACGACGCATTCGTCTATTTGGTAAAAAGTTTGTCTTAAGATATTTTTTATTTTTCTTCTAGGTTGAGCAGGTAGAATAGAGTTTCTAGGTTACTTTTTTTTTGTTTGCAGCGTGTGGCATTAAAGTGGAGCTCCCAAAACTACTTCTTTTGAAGCAACAAAAAAATTGATCTCTTAGTTTAGTTTCCTTTAAGTTCTCTAGTTCAATTTGGTTTAGTTGTTAGCTTTTGGATTTCTACTCTAGCTTTAATATTTTGTGCTAACAAGGTTTTGCAGCTTTCTCATTGGTCCAAAATCATATTGTGAAACTACTAATACGTGGTTTTGTAGTTTCGAATGGCCAAGGCTTTATTTTGAAACCACAATCTTGTTTGCTTTAGATTAGATAACACTTCATTTGGTGCTTTAAAAGAATGATTGTCTTTCTCACATAGATTTAATTAGAGGGTAAATTAACCACATGTCTTAATGTTTGAAGGATGGTAGGTATTATGCTCTCACCTTGTGGAAACTCAGTGATCAAAAAGCCAGACTCATCTATTTTTATGTTTATCCCTTAGAGGGGCCTACCTCACAAGAGGGAATGACTCCAACCGATTTTTTGCTCGGGCTGGTATATAAAAGGATGACACTAAATTGTCAAGTCCTCATGGTATGTAGGCCTTAGCCATGTAGTGTCATTCAAAACCAGGTACCTACCTTTTCTTTTAAAGGTATAAGAGTTCCTAGTAGAGTGATTAAACCTTAAGTGGCTTGTTGTATGCTCACAAGGTGCCATGTCCCTGAGTATTTACTAGAACCCTCTTGTTTTTAGAAGCCTATCCTTTCAGTCATTGCTTGGTATGGTGCAAGCTACAGTAACATGCCTGAAGTTACTCACTACTGACTCCCTTGAGTAGAGATACCAGTTCCTAGGAAGTGACTACCCAGGAATCTGAAGTTGGTGTGCTTGTAGAAGTGAGTGTCATGGAGGGGAGCTAGTGCCACCAAAATTCTAATCTATCTACTCTCGAGAAGGAGAGGTGTTCAACACTAATCTAGGGTATTTCAGTGGGCTTATACCAAGCATACAAACCCTTTCCTACTAGGATTCATGCTTGTTTTCTTATTACAATTTCACATCAAACCAGACCAAAACAAAGTGCTTGATACTATCTGCTATGTTTCCCAGTAATATTTCATCAGAAACAGTCAAAAACTCAGATCAAAACCATTACAAAATATTAAAACTGTCAAAAACAACATTCTAGAACCACAACTATCAGACACAGACCTACAATTGTTACTGTGAGCCACAATTGTAAGTTGGAAAACCGCAATTGTCTACTTGAACTGTACTTGTTGAAAATAGAGCCGCATTTGACAACCTGAATCGCAACTGTGTGACACATCTATTGAAAATTAAACCACAATTATCTGCTAAACAAAAATTCCCAAAATTTATGTCCAAAATTTGATCAAAACAAATGCACAGTGACCTTTGTCTGATAAACCAGAGACTTGCAAGCTTCACCACCTCATTCTAGCATTTCCATTAGGGATACATTACATTATAGTTTACCTCTCTCCATCCTTTACATTACATTAACCAAACTTTGATCCTTAGGTTGCATTTAGGCTTTCATATTTTGAACATAGGAACACCTTTGAGATTTTGGAAAATTCTTGGTCACATACTCTATTTGTCATTGACTATTATCCTCCTTATTATCAAAACCTTTTCATTATCACCCTTATCACGTTTGATTCTTAAGCTTTTTTCATAGCCTTAGCTCAAACCTTGTCAAAATCATCTCCTTGAATGGTCAATAACACTTAGAATTGTTGCCTTTGGTTCACATTAGCCTCATTGTCATCCTTTGTTCAAGATTCCTTTGCATCTAGATTACATCCTTATCTCAAAAATTTCACCTTTACCTTAGCATCGTATCAATTAGTCAAACCTTCATTGTCCTTGAATTTTTATATCTCAAAAATACCAAAAAAAAAACATAGTTTATCTTCATCTTAACCTTAGTTGTATTATCACCTTAATCTTCAATTAGCACCATTTAGTCACCTTATATCATCCTTAATCATTAGCATCCTTTATTATCTATTAACTTCATCCTCATCTTGCACTAGCCTCATTTATCCTTATATCAAGAAAATCCAAAAACATAGTTGCATTTACCATTCCACTTGCAAAAGTCTCTCATGGTTGAAATGAGGTCAAAAACCAAATGAAAGGACATGAATTTCCTAAGCAAACCTTTTCCTAACAATACCACATATTCAAATCATTCCACACCTCTAAAGAACACACCACAAAGAGAACAAAGTGACCCTTGGGAAGACCTAAACCTCGAACAATTCAACAAGAAATTGAGCTCTCAAGAGATTGAAAGGGATTATCAAGATCCTAGAGTTTTGAGCATAGTTTACCAACTTGTTATTTCCAATCAAAACAATTTTTTCTAGGCACTAGCCAAAAAGGGTTCCAAGTTACCTCAAGGTTTTGACATATCAACCATAATAGAAGAAGAAACTGAAAATCCATTTGGCATGCTCTCCTCACAACAAATGACAAACATACCCCTTGGGACAACTACACACATGACTACTACCACCACAACACACATTCCAAACATCCCAACCCATACCACTACACAAGGTCAAACTTTCACATTTGGAAGTTCCTCAAACACCATGGGTAAAACCTTCATGAATCCCCTTTTTCAAAGCACAAATAAAGGTTCCACATCACAAGGTCCTACACATTTGATCCAAAATCTAAACCAAGGTCACACACCCTTGATCCAAAATGCAAACGAAGGTTCTATACCTACATCCCAAAACACAAATCAAGGGTCCTTATTCCAATTCCAAAGTACACTTTCATTAAATCAACTTCCACCAAATAACCCTATAAAGGCATGCATTATCTAGTGAAGGGTCCCAAATCAAAACCATAATCAAGGGTCCACTACATCATTCCATAATACCAATCAAGGGTTTATTCCATCACTTAAAAATGCAAATCAAGGATCCCTCCCATCATTCAAAAAATTTACTCAAGGACCAGCACCCTCACTTCAAAATGTCAATCAAGGGACCATCCATTCATGTCAAAATGTCAACCAAGGAAACATTCCTTCACATCAAAACATCAATCAGGGTTCCATACCCTCACTTGCAAATCAAGGATCCAATTTCCAAAACCAAAACATGAATCAAGGCTCCATACCGCAATTCCAAAGCACCATACCAAATGCAAACCTCACCCTTGGAACAAATCTAACAACCAATTTCATTATAGATCGAAACAACACACATCCATTCGGAAATCAAGGTCCCACATCACAAAACATCAATCCTAATCCAAATCCAACCTATGACCTTAATGCCAACGTTATGACATCTCACCAAAACAGTGCAACACCATCCCTTGCAAACTATTTGATACAACATATGCAGACCCTTGAAAAATGAATGACCAACTTGCAATTGGGAACCAACAAGAAGACGTACTCCATGGAGGAGCTGTTCCCTTTTCCATTTGATCGAAATCTATACATGCCACCCTTTCCCCCGCACTTCACAACACCACCGTTGCCTAAATATAAGGGGACAGGGGATCCAATAGAACACATCCGTGAATTCAACACATCATGTATGGAAGTTGCATATGACCCTACCTATTTGATGAGGTTATTCCCACAAAGTCTCACAGGGGCATCCTTAGATTGGTTTGCACACCTTCCATCAGGAATCAAAACATGGGGTGAACTAGCCAAAAAATTCATCAATCATTTTGCCTTCAACATTAAAAACAATGTCACCCTTGCAACATTGAGAACAACCAAACAAGAAGAAGGGGAATCACTTACCTCATTCTATCAGAGATGGCAAGGCTTGGTTAGAAAATTCCCTTGTCACATTCCTGAAAAACAACTTGTCACCATGTTTGTAGAAAACCTTAACGAAGAATTGATGAGTCGAATTCAAATCCAATGTTGTACAACCTTTGAAGAGATTCTTGAAAAATGAGTCCTTATTGAGAAAGGTATTATTTCCCAAGGATTGGTCAAGATAAATAGAGAAAATTTGAAACCCAACAATGAGAAGAGCAAATACTAGTCCCGAAACAAAAATGTCACAAACGACGGAGTTGTTGATGCCAAACTGATAACCAAAGGACCAATCATTCAACTTAAAGTCCCTTCTTCATCAAATACATCTAGTACACCGAATACCCAAAAACAAGGTCAAAACCAAACACTAAACACTTTCCAAAACAACCAACAAAGAAGAGGTCCTCCCCATGTCAAGAGAACATACACCCCTTGGTTGAACCTATCAAATCAGTCCTCAAACGACTTTTGCAATCCAATGTCATCACACTGACAAACACCAAGAATTATGAACCTTCCTTGATCAAACCTGATTGGTGGAAATACAATGAACACTTTGAATACCATCGTACAAAAGGACACAAAACATCTAGATGTTGGACACTCAAGAATATCATTCAAAACATTATTGAGGATCAAACCATTTCAATTGATAATTCACAAGGAAAAACCAATGCTAATCATACCATATTCAAGACCCCTTTGCAAGACCATGGTAAAGGAAAAGCCTCCAATTCAGGAAACAATAGCAATAATGCCAATTATGTAGCTATCAAACATTATTATAGAACCATCATCCTTAATGTGACACCCTTTGATGATCACATTTCCACTATCACCATAAACAAGCCAAAATCAAATTGTCCTATTGCCACCCGTAGAACCAAGATAACTATTTTAGGTTCGTCTGCAAATCCTCAACCAAAGGGTCAATATAACCTCCTAAAGTAGCTAGGGAAAACTCCTGCGTAAATTTCTATCTTGGAACTTCTTCGCATCTCACCACAGCACAGAGCAATCCTTGATAAATCCTTACAAGAAGCCTTTGTACCCGCAAACCTATATGTCAATGAATTTCAAGCCATGGTTGGATACCTAGTTATGCCGCACCATGTCACCTTCTTTGAGCAAGAATTTTCTGCACCAAAATCTGATCATAACAACCCTCTACACCTAGAAGTATGTGTTAACAGACACAAGATCAGACGGTCCCTAGTAGATGGTGGAGCAGGCTTGAATATTTTCTCACTAAAATTAGTGAAAGCATTGGGATACTCTAAAAATTGTATTGATCAAACCAAGAAAATTGTAATCAAAGCTTGTGATGATGTTGAACAATCTTCTGAAGTCGTGATTTCACTTCCAGTAATAGTTGGCCTAGCAATATAGGACACAGTATTTCATGTCTTGGATATGGATTTACATTATAATCTCCTCCTTGGTCACCCATGGATTCATGCCATGAGGGCTAATCCATCCACCTATCATCAATACCTCAAGTTCCCAAATAACGACACTGAAGTCACCATTCCAGGTGACCTTAATCCTTTCCAATATTGTTCCAACCTCAAAGGAAATGTTGAGCATCAAGTGCCCATCAATCAAGATGCCTCACCTTCCACTCCATCCACCACTTCATCTCACTACATTGATCCATCTGCTCTTGTGAAATCATCTAACTCATTTATCACACCCTCCACACCTAGGATCCAGATTCAAGACAAAGGATGCGGAGAGTACGATATGAAGAGTGTCTTTTTCATTAGAAAATTAGCAAAATCGCCAATCATATGGAAAACTGCATTATGTGCAGCCTAAAGTTGTCATCCATAATCCTCCTACCACCTTCACTAGATGGGGAGAACTTGCTAAAGGATCTCTAGATGACCATATTTTCACATGGTTGTACAAAGAAGAAGAGGAAACTGAAACTAAGAAGCTACCAATCGAGCAATATTTGAAAGGGTTCCAAATAATGAAATGGCATGGATATGATGGACATAGTGGCTTGGGACTAAATAAACAAGGAATGTTGGAACCTCTACAACCTCCTAAGCTAATAAGTCATCAAGGGTTAGGATTTTTACTAGTAAAAATGACTATCCAAGGTATTGGGTTACCTTCAAGTGTGGTTGCTAGTGCTTTAGATGAGATCGAGACATGTGAGGACCCTTGGGATTATTGGACTAATTCCAATGAATATGAATGGGATTCCCTATCCTCTACTACTTTTATGGACCTTGACAAGCTATTTGGGGAATTTGATTAAATTCTTACCATTGATTCCTCATGAAATCCACCAAGTACCCATCTAAAAATGTCCTTGACTAAGGAAGAATGGATCCAACACTAATTTTGGCAACATTGATCCCGCCTCTTGGGAGCCTCATGACTCTAGTTCCGTATTTACCCTATATGCCTACACAATGACCCTTGACAATACCGATGGTGGCTTACCTCTTGTCTACCCTCAACTTATAGATTGGAACCAACAAGGACCACCAAGTTTGGACACTTTCGAGAACAACGAAGCCATTGTTGAGTTCATGGGACTCTGTGATGGAATACCGAGTGGGGATCATAAATTTGGATTTACCATAGAACTCAATTATGTTGCATACTTTGGTGAGGTCGTCCTATCCTCTAGTCACAAAAGTGAAAATGAAAAAATCAAAAATAAAAATAATAGGTCTTCAGGTGAAAATCGAAAGGCGCCTACTAATCGTGAAAAACTAAAAATAAAGGATGTATCTGAGGGTGAAAACCTCTCTGAGGTGCCTAAGGATGGAGGACAGGACTGTCTCCCTATAGACTGAGAGAGATCGCCATTTCTTATAGAGGAAACAAAAGAAGTCAACGTTGGCACACAAGACAATTCAAGAATCATATAGTTAGTAGCATCATTGACCATCATAGAAAAACCTAAGTTCATAGCATTCTTATCAGAAAGAAAAGTCAATTTCGCATGGTCGCATGTCAATATGCCTGGATTGGATCCCGAATTGGTTCTACATCACTTACCACTGCTACCAAATGTCAAGCCATTCAAACAGAAGTTAAGAAAAATGCATCCACATATCACTCCTTGTTAAGGTAGAACTCAAGAAGCTCTTGGACGTCAAATTCACTCACCCAATTAATTACGCAAAATAGATATCAAATCTAGTTCATGTCACAAAACCAAATGGCCAAATCAGATTTTGCACAGATTTGAGAGACCTCAACAAGGCTTGTCCCAAAGATGATTTCCCTTTGCCAAACATTGACATCATAGTAGATTTAACTATTGGACATGAAATGATCTCATTGATGGACGGATTCTCTAGTCACAATCAGATAAGAATTGTTGCTTGAAGATCAACCAAAGACATCTTTCACATGCGCTTGGGGAACTTTCTGTTGGAATTTTATGCCATTTGGATTGAAAATTTTTGGAGCCACCTATCAGAGAGCCATGACTACAATCTTTCATTTCTATATGTGTGTCCTTATGGAAGATTATTTTGATGATCTTCTCTCCAAATCTCTAGAATGAACTGAACACTTGGCAGTATTGGACAATATTTTCACCTAACTTAAAAAATATCAACTCAAATTAAATCCAAAGAAATGTGTTTTCTGGGCCAATCAGGAAAACTCCTAGGATATATCATCTCTTGCAAAGGAATAGAATTCGATCCCGCCAAAGTAAAATTTATCTTAGACATGCCACCACCAACCAATATAAGTCAGTTAAAGACATTACAAGGATGATTACAATCAATCCGCAAGTTCATTGCTCAACTTGTAGACAGGACCCATCCATTCCAACATTTGTTAAGAAAAGGCATTCCCTTCAATTGGATTGATAAGTGTCAAGAATCATTTGCTCAAATCAGGAAATATTTATTGACTCCACCAATCCGTATGCCACCAATTGACGGAAGACATCTGATACTATATGTGACAACTACTACATCAGCATTGGGGGCACTTTTAGCACAAAATGAAAATGATGGCAAGGAAAGGGAAATATACTATCTCATTCACACCTTATTCGAGTATGAGCTAAACTATAGTCCTATTGAGCGAGCATGTCTAGCAGTGGTATTCGTAGCACAAAAATTGAGACATTACATGCTAAATCATAAGACAAAGTTGATTTCCAAAATTGATCCTTTGAAATATCTTCTCAGCAAAGTAGCATTGGCAGGAAGGCTAGCTAAATGGGTTATGATTCTAAGTGAATATGACATTGAGTATGTTGACTGCAAAGCAATAAAGGGACAAGTAATCGCTGACCAACTTGCAAATACACCATTAAAGGTAGACCATCCTTTGATATATGATTTCCCAGATGAATCAACCTTTGTGATCATAGACACACCAACAACATGAAAGCTATACTTTGATGGATATTATACAAGTCATGGATCAAGAGCCGGTATTTTATTTATCACACCTCAAGGAGACTGCATTCCTAAGTCATTTTGAATAGCATTCCCATGCACAAACAACATGGTTGAATATGAAGCATTATTGACAAGACTCTGAATGGCAATAAATTGGAAAATAAAGGACCTTCAAGTCTATGGTGACTCTCAATTAGTGATTAAACAAGTTAATGATGACTATGACACCAAGGATGAGAACTTGATGCCCTACAAGTGCATGGTAGACAACTTTAGACTATACTTTGATAATATTTATTTTGAGCAAATACTGAAAATCCAGTTAAAGCAGCTGACGCAATGGCTACAATTGGATCTCTCTTAGGCATTCCCAACAATGCCTCACAATATGAGTTCTTGGTGGAACAACTATTGATCCCCACATTCGATGTCCCTGAAACCGAACTTGTGTGTGAACATGTTGGTCTTGAATCCCCTTGGTATAAAGACATCTACAGTTACTTGCATGACCAAATTATCCCTCTTGACTTTTCCCTTAACCAATGCAAAACCTTTATTCAACAAGCATCCAAATATGCCATCATCGGAGACACACTTTACCACTACAACTTAGATAGTACCCTCCTTTAGTGTCTCAACTCGAATGAAGCACAAACAACCTTGTAAGAGGTACACCAAGGTATATGTGGAGCTCACTCTGCTGGTCCAACCTTAGCCAAAAAGCTCATGAGAACGGGATATCATTGGCCTACAATGGAACATTATGCTTAGATCACTTTGTCAAGAAATGTCACCAATGTCAGATTCATAGAGATCTTATACATGCACCAGCCCAGGAACTTCAGTTGCTTACATTGTTGTGGCCATTTTCCCAATGGGGACTCGACCTTGTAGGAAAAATCTATCCTACTTCTTCTAATGGACATAATTTTATCCTTGTCACCACTGAATATTTCACAAAATGGATCGAATCCATCCCCCTGACTTATATTATTGGAAAGCAAATAGCTAAGTTCATCCTGAATTACATCATTTGCGACTGTGTTATCCCACAATCCATCATTATCGATAATGGTCACCCTTTCAAAAACCAAGATGTATGTGAGCTTTGTGATAAATTCCATATCCAACATCATTTTTTTACTCTATATTACCCCCAAGGCAATGGCCAAGTTGAGGTGTCTAATAAGACCATCCTAAAAATTCTAAAGAAGATTGTCAACAATGTTGGTCATGACTGGAACCTACAACTCAACCCTGCTTTACGGGCTTATCATACCAATGTTTGTACTCCTACAGGAGCCACCCCATACTCCCTTGTCTTTGGGTTTGAAGCAATACTTCCTATAGAGGTCGAGTTACCCTCTTTACAAGTCTCCATGCAAGGCTTGATTGATCAAGAAGAATATCGTGTATCCCATCTACATGAGCTAGAGTTACTAGATGAAAAGAGATAGAATGCTTTGACACATCTGCAAGCATACCATAATCACTTTTGAGACAGCTATAATAAAAGGTTTGACCCACAAGCTTTGACATTAGTGACTTAGTCCTGAAAGAAAATTCAAAGAATCAAGTAGAATAAGAAAAACCTGGAAAGTTTGAACCTAATTGGTTGGGCCCTTATATCATTACAGCATCATATGGATCAGGTGTTTATCAGCTTTCTACTTCTGAAGGAGAACCATTGTTTGAACCTATCAACAGCATGCACCTGCACAAGTACTACACTTAATTCTCAGGCATCCCTTTAAAAAGTCAAAAATACAAAAAAATAAAAAAATGGTCGCCCTGATGAAAACTTGGCAAACAGGCATCTTGGTGACAACAAAAAAATAAAAAATGGGAAAAATCAAAAAAATAGTAAAGAGAAATAATTCGTCCAAAAGTGAAAACCACTTTGGTGGTGCTTTGGATAAGTACCATGGTGAAAACCTGGAAAATAGGCACCATGTGTAGTCAGTCTCTACTCCTTCATCTATTGTCACTCCATCTGGTCTTTCACCCTTTCCACTCATCCATTCACACATGACACTTATTCATAATAAAGTCTCATCATCCTTCTCATGGCCTGAGAACCACCAACATTTAGCATCTTGATCCTCCACATTTGCCTGCTGCTTCCCCTCACGCACAATAAATTGGTCCTACACCTGACTGGGGGCAATTCCTTGACTCGCGTCTTCATGGGAAATAACACATGGTATCAACCTTTTAAAACATCAAAAATCCAAAAAAAATAGAAAACCATCAAAATCCAAAAAAATTAGAAAACATCAAAAATCCAAAAAAAATCAGAAAACATCAAAAATCCGAAAAAATCATAAAATATCAAAAATCCAAAAAAATCATAAAACCATCAAAATCCAAAAAAATAGAAAAACATCAAAAATCCCAAAAATTGAGTTTGAGTTTGAGTCTGAGTCAATCTTTATTAGAGTGGTCGAACTACATTGTCTCTATGCATTTGCTACGTAAGCAAGGCTCATCTTAAATGGGCCCCCAAGACATTAGGTCATCCAAATAAAATCATGACTCTATCTTTTGTCAAATAAGGCAAAGTCATGTCGAACTACCAGGTCTCTACGCATTGTTGCATAGGCAAGGCCATCTATTGATGAGCCCCCGAGGCCCCCTAGATCAATCTTTTAGGGTTTTTCGAGTCGGTCAAAATAAATCAAACATTGTCAACCTAGACGCAACATCATCATTTGAACTTCGAACACCAAATCACGAATCAAAAAACAAACATAATCAATAAAATCCTTCAATCAGTCAATCATCTTATCATCAACCAAATCATCAATCTTAGTGGAATGGGGCATTATGTCATTTGTCTTATTTAGTCCTATTTCTTGTCTTTTATCAGGATGGGTCCTTCCTGAGCTTAGACTTTGTCAATTTGGTCATTCACCTTAAGCGGGATATGTCTTTCTTGCAGTTAGCTGCTTTGTCAACGCTTATCATTTGGTCAACTTTATTACATGTGTTCCTAGCCCTAAAATAGGATGTGTCCTTCCTACAGTTGGGTATCGTCACATCGCTTGGTCATATCAATCAATCTTGTCAACCTTGTCAATCAATCTTGCCTTAATCAAGATATGTCTTTCCTATAGTCGAGCATAATCAATCAACTTTGTCAATTTTTATCAATCAATCTTTATCAAATCAATCAATCCTATCAACCTTGTCAATCAATCTTGCCTTATTTAGGATGTGTCCTTCCTAAAAATAGGCATGATCAATCAAATCAATTTTTCAACTTTGTCAACTTATCAATCAATCCTTTTCAACCTATCAATCAAACTCAGTCATCTTAATCAAATCAATCAATCAACCAATCTTATCATTAACATTGGAAAACACTTTATGGGTTTGGGTTTGTCTTATCTTTTTGATTGGTTTTGGGTCATGTTACTAGTCTCCTCGAGGATGTCCTATCAATGAATTTAGAGGGACAATGATGGATCATGGCCTCTTTTCTTTGCTTGTTGTCTATGGTTTGTCTCGGAAAAAAAGACTAGGACAATTGGGTCCTTAGTATGAGTTGGGGAATTCATTGTCTTCTTGACTTCTTGTCTCTCCCAAATGGTCACCTTGCACACCTTGGTTTATTTCATACCATGGTGTTTGTGGACCATTTGTGACATTTTTGACGCCCAATGATGATAAATATAAAAATGTAAACATGAAAGGTGATTCCCTTATCATTCCCCGTCTAACTTTCCATCTCCATCTCCCTTGTCTTTTCCATGCTAACATTCATCTCTTCCATCTCCTCCGCACTAACATTTCTTTTGTCTACATCTTGACAAATTCCTGTGACACACAAAACATCTTGCATCCATAATCATATAGATCATCATCATATCACACTGCATTTGGTAAACATTAAGTCATCCATATTGCATAGCATAAAAGCATAAACATTTCTAACATAGTCATAAGCACGTAATCATAAAGCATATCAAAACCATCACATCATCATATAGAATGCATCAATAGAAATCATAAATGCATAAAAATTTAAGCATAAAACCATAAACATATCATAATGCATGTCATCAACCGCCACCAAAATCATATATATATATATGTCAAAAATAAAGTGTCATAGAACAATGTCAAGATGTGTCCAATAAAAGTGGATCTCGCAAGCTTGATAATAACATAACAGTGTCCATATAACAATGAAAATAACAAGAGGCTCTATCCCAAACTGCCCTAATCGCCTGTCCCTGGGGCATCCTCCCTGTGTGGTGCATCACTAGCCCTGTTCTCTGTAGTAGGAGGCTTGTCATATGGAGTGGGTCGCCTAACATCTAATGTCTCACCTTGGGACCTACTATGTGTCTGCCAGCTATGAGTCATGTTGTGCCCTCTACCTCATGAGCCACTATCTATCTTGGAAAATGTGGGCTCCCTCCTCTCTGAAGGTACCACTCTCTCATATAGATCCATGTAATACTGACTGGCCCTACTCACCCTAGCATACTCTCGAGCAACCTCGATAATAGACCTACTACATGTAGTTGTGAACTCGAACATCTGTTGGTCGGTCTCCTACCAGCTAATGCCTGCCAAGTGCCTCTCCACCTGGAATGCATCCCTCTCGACCTTAAGGTCCTCCCTCTTCGTAGTAATTGTCCTAAATTGTGCCTCAAGGGCCCGCACCTGAACCTACAGGGCAGAGATCCTCTACTCTGCTAACCCCTCTCCCTCTCCACTCCCCATCTCCTCTGGTATCTCCTTGTCACCCATGATAATCCTCTCACGAAGGACCTACTCTGCCTCGTCCATCTCAACCTCCTCTCATCCTACCTACTCTCCATGTCCCCCAATCACCACCTCCCTCAACCTCCATAGCCTTTGGTTGTGCAACCTCCACTACAAGCACCTCTACATGCTACTCCCTGGCCTGCACTAACACCTCTTTTGTTTCCTTGACCTTCGGCCAATCCTCCTCCATCTCTACCTCCTCCTAGATGGGTGGTAGTTGTCGACCCTCTTGTTGTCCTTTGTCCCTTCTCCTCAACTGCTTATCACCTCCCCCTCCTCCTCCTCCATCACCCCCATCATCCCCTCGTCCCCCTCCTTCTCCCCATTCTCCATCTCCTTTTCCTCTCCCACCTTTGCCTCCCCGCCGACCTCTCAAACCTCTGACTTTGCGCTCTACTGACGCTGGCTGTTGTGGGTTAGTCAAGGGAATGGGTTTGTGAATGAGCCATTAGGCATCATACTCTAGTGTCGTGCTTGCATCTACATCCCCTCCTCTCCACTCCCAATCTAAGGCCTGCATCGCATAGATCTCCTGCTCAATTGTAGTAATGACAATCTATGGACCCCACAGATACACATTGTGGGAGGACCACCCATACTCTTCTCTACCCACCAGAACTCCCTGTCTTTCCCCAAACTGTATATGCACCCTCTCCAGGAGGTACATCTCGATAATGTGTTGTTATTTCATTTTCCACCCAATCAGATACTGTGGTTTTCAACACCAAGGTAACTGGTCATCCTCGTCTATCCACGGTTGGCAGGTCTTGTAAGGTCTCCAAATGAAACTCACCAATGTATCTATGTGGTGCAAAGACACCATGTCAATTTTTTGTAAATATGGGCATATGATATGTTTTAGGTGATTTGAGTCTTACTTGGTGCAATAAGGTCATAATAGACCATTTTCCATGTACTTGGAGTCATTTGGGGTTCATTTTGTAAATGTTGTCAATTCTTGCAAAAGTTATCATATGCAAAATTGCAAAAATGCAAAAAATTGGAAGCCCAACAGTCAAGAAGTTAAAATGGCAGTTTGAGTCAGTTGGATTAGTTTGGTTTTGATTTGTAATGGTTAAATAGGCCTCACAAACTTCAAGGCAGTCTTTTGGAAGAGAATTTTGGCTAAAAGCAATAAGAAACCTTCTATTTTTTGTGCATTTTCACTCAATTTTGTTGCTACAGGTTACTGTACGGCCCCGTACTATTAGAAATTGATCTATAATGTATTGAATTTAATGGTGGAATGAACTAAGATCATTTTGGTGTTTTTTTTATTTAATTTCATTAAGGTAGAAGCATTTTAGAAGCATTTTTTCGAAACCAGTCTATAAAACCCTATTTTGAGGGTTTGGTAGGGTAAAATGGAAATTTAAGCCATTCCACCTAGTGAAACTTGTGATAGCTTGGTGGAATGGCATAATTAGGGGTAGGTTGTTGTTCTATGTAGTTTCTAAAAGTTGGGGAGGCAATTTGTTGCAATTGGAGTGATTCCCTAGATGATTTCAACCATGTTTTGAATAAAGAATGGAGGATAAGAATTGTAGTTTGATGAAATTGCAATGATAAAGAGTGGAAGTTGATTTGAGAAGCATGTGCAGACCATATTTGGTGTGTTTGTGGTGTTTTCAAAGTGGTTGGAGGTCTGGAGAATAGATTTTCAATAAACCCTCTTGAAACCTAGTCTAAACAAGCCTAAACAAGGGTTTTGTAGTTTGATGACTTTGTAGACATTTCTCCTGATGAAAGTTGTTGGTTCAAAGCATTTGTAACCTAGCTGAGGTCTTGCAATGGGAATTTGTGTTTGGAAGGAGGTTTACCTAGTGGTTGCTTTGTAAAAGTGCCCTAATTTGACCTTAGAGTTGCATAGCAGCTGAATTTAGGGTGGTTTGTTACAAAGGAATAATACCTACAAGTTTGATATGTGGTAGAACTCCCAAAAGGGTATTTGAATTAGGAATTGGTTTATGGGTTTGAGGTTTGGTCTGCAGATTGTGGTAGGAAAAGCTAGTTTGGAATACTATAAGGAAATGTGAGTGGATGGTGAGTAGGACACCAGATTGAGGGTTTTGTGATTGAAATATTGTTTGAATCTGATTCAATTGTGATTTTTTGAAGTTTGTCTCCCTGCTCTTAATCAATTGGTATCAAAGCATAGTTTTTCGATCTTTTAAAGAGGAAAGGTTGCAATTTGAAGAAGTGAAAAGTTGTAGTTTGAAGGATCAAGATGCCTCCTAAAGGAATCGGATCCCTTGGTAGGGAAATAAGGTTGTTAAAGGAATCACAAGAAGCACTTTTAGCCAGATTTGCAACATTGGAGACAAAGCAAAGAAGAGGAAAGGCCACTGAAGAGGAAAGTGACCGAGAGGAAGAGGAAGAGGGTGAGGATGAAAACCCTCCAAGAAGAGTCCAAGGTGATGATGAATTGGACCCAAAGAAGGATGGTGAAGATGTTGAAGGTTGTAAGAGGAGATTCTTCTAGTGAGAAAATAGATTTTCCAATGTATAATGGAAAGTTGGATGTTGAAGAGGTATTGGATTGGATAGATGCACTGGACAACTACTTTAATACAAGGAGGTTGTAGATGATCAGAAGGTAAAGTTTGATAAAACTAAGTTGAAAGGCCCTGCTTTGACATGGTGGAATTATGTTCAAGAGGAAAGAGTGAAAAGAGGAAAAACAAAAATCAGTTCATGGGATAGGATGGTGTCAAAGATCAAGAGCCAATTCTTTCCAGGTGATCATGCAATACAAACTTTTAAGAAGTTGAAAAGTTTAAAGCAGAAGGAAAAGGATGTCATGTCCTACACTGAAGAATTTCACAAATTAAGTATTAGGGTTGGTCATGTTGAAGATGAAAATGAGAAAATAGCAAGGTATATGAATGGTTTGAGATTTCAAATTCAAGATGAATTGAGTCTTGCTACTCCTAGGATGGTTGAAGAATGTTTTCAGTTGGTTGCTAGGGTAGAAGAGAAACTAAAAAGAAGGCAAGAAAGACAAGGAAGAGGCAAAGGCAGCACTAGTAGAGGAAGAAGTTCAAGATAGTCCTATGAAGACCAAGAAGATGCAAGTAAAAGCAAAGACCAAGGTGCTAATCAAAGAGGTGAATTTAGAGGTTTTAGAGGAAGATTTGGACAAGGTAGAGGTTCAAAAACATTTCCAGGGAGATTTTATCATTTCTTGATTAGTTTGGTCATTTAGCATGGAAGTGTCCAGAGAAACAACCTTCTACTTCAATTGGTGGTGATAAGAGGGTTCGATTGGTGCAAGAGTATGATTGTGAGAGTGTTAACTCTCCTAATCCGCTTGTTGCTCTAGAATTTGGAGAATCCTTGATGGTGAGAAGAACACTCCTCAAAGCATCCAAGGAGAATGAATCAACACAAAGGAGAACACTTTTCAAGACCACCTACAAGTGCAAAGGAAAGGTATGTAAAGTTGTGATAGATTCAAGGAGTACTAATAACATAGTGTCTAATGAAATGGTTGACAAACTAAAGTTAGAAAAGATACCTCATGAAATACCTTATAAAGTGTCTTGGTTGAATGAAAGTCAATCTATTTTAGTGAATGAGCAAGGTTGGGTTGAGTTTAGCATAGGTGGATATAAAGATATAGTTCTTTGTGATGTGTTGCCCATGGATGTGTGCCATTTACTGCTAGGAAGACCATGGTAGTTTCATAGACATACAATTTATGATGGTAGAAACAATACTTATCAAATTGAAAAGGATGGAAACTCTTTCACATTAACTCCATTGGTAGAGGATGATAAAGGATAGGATAAGGCAACTAAGGTGATCATATTAGGTAAGAAAGAGTTTGGAAATCATGAGCAAGAAAAACATGAGGATTTTGCAGCCATCACTAATAACGAAGATGCTAAGACAGTAGGTTTAAGAAACAATTCAATGTTGAGAAGAAAAGATGATGAGTTGGTGTCAAAAATAGATAAAGAGAAGGTCAAGGATGAATTATTTATGGAGATTCAAGAATGGGTTGAGAAGCATATTCAGGGCATGATAGAAAGAGTGCTTTGTTCTTTGATTTCAAAAGAGGTTAGTGGGTAGTCCAATCTTGTTAGTACAGAGGTTTGTAAACCTGATGAAATAGAGGTCTTAAGGGCAAAGAATCTGAGGGAAGAGATAAAGAGAAAAAGTGCAGGGATTCAAGGTGAATGGCAAGGGGAAATGGGTGAGATTAAGTATGCATCAAAGGTCAAGAAGAAACCAGTTCATAACAAGGATGGAAAAGGTATGTCGGAAGGTGTTCAAGCAGGTTCAACATCGGTTTCAGATAAGGGAAAGGTCAGAGGGTATCCATCAAGTCAGCTTGTGAAGATGGAACAATTTCTAGGTGGCACAAAGTTTACTACTACAAGAGACAATGCAAATTTTCAATACCTAACTCATTGGAAGGGATCCCCAGATGGAAATGAAACTTGGAATTCACTGAATGATGAGATGCAGCATGGTTTTAGTCATAGCATAGTCCTCAAAGGGACTTGAGTTCTTTTCAATCTGGGTGTATGGTGCAGGGGAACCATGTCATTTTTTGTAAATATGGTCATATGACAGGTTTTAGGTGATTTGAGTCTTACTTGGTTTAATAAGGTCATAATAGACCCTTTTCCATGTACTTGGAGTCATTTGGGGTTCATTTTGTAAATGTTGTCAATTCTTGCAAAAGTTGTCAAATGCAAAATTGCAAAAATGCAAAAAAGTG
The DNA here is from genome assembly GCA_007258455.2 of Sequoia sempervirens. Taxonomy (NCBI): domain Eukaryota; kingdom Viridiplantae; phylum Streptophyta; class Pinopsida; order Cupressales; family Cupressaceae; genus Sequoia; species Sequoia sempervirens. Next base: position 36,827,675 of record VDFB02270651.1, on the reverse strand, counting down.
GAAGCCCAACAGTCAAGAAGTTAAAATGGTAGTTTGAGTTAGTTGGATTAGTTTGGTTTTGATATGTAAGGGCTAAATAGGCCTCACAAACTTCGAGGAAATCTTTTGGAAGAGAATTTTAGCTGAAAGCAATAAGAAACCTTCTATTTTCTGTGCATTTTCACTCAATTTTGCTGCTACAGTTTACTATACGGCCCCATACTGTTAGAAATTGATCTATAATGCATTAATTTTAATGGTGGAATGAACTAAGAGCATTTTGGAATTTGGTTGATTTGATTTCATCAAGGTAGAAGCATTTTTTTGAAATCGGTCTGTAAAACCCTGTTTTGAGGGTTTGGTAGGGTAAAATGGAAATTTAAGCCATTCCACCTGGTGAAACTTGTGATAGCTTGGCGGAATGGCATAATTAGGGGTAAGTTGTTGTTCTATGTAGTTTCTAAGAGTTGGGGAGGCAGTTTGTTGCAATTGGAGCAATGCCCTAGATGATTTCAACCATGTTTTGAATAAAGAATGGAGGATAAGAGTTGTAGTTTGATGAAATTGCAATGATAAAGAGTGGAAGTTGATTTGAACTCCTATTAGTGTGCACAAAACATAGTCAAATAGGTCATATCTCTCTGCCAAGGTCTCCCATTGAATCTCGTAGCCCTGGATCTCAAGCTCAGCATCATCCTTGGTATCATAGTACTCGCACAATGCCTGAAGCCCTCGCGTCGGGTCGTACTGTACTTGTGTGCCACGAACCTCAAGATCCTGTACACATCCTCTAGGGTGACTATCGCCTCCCCCGTTGACAAGTGAAAACTGTTGGTCTTTGAATGCCACCGCTCTACTAATGCTATCAACATGCCCCTGTTCACCCTAATGGTGGGAATATATGTCACATAGAATCAACCAAGCTCCAACAACATGACCTTCTCATCATCATCTAACTGGTCCCATAGTCAGAACACATCTTGCCTGGAATCTCGTGTGTAAATGGGAGGAAGATGCACCTGGAAACATCAAGCAACCAACAACACCAATCCAAAACCTTCATTTGACCTATCAAAACTAAATTGACCAAGTCAAACTTTCCTAGTCTAGGGAAAATGTTTAATCAAGCAATTGTGTCACACTTTTTATCCAATGCATCACATAACCTTATAACCAACACGCAACTGCAAATGTGTCACATGCCTAACACATGTGTCGCTTTGGCCCATGTATGCGTCGCACCTAATCATTTATGTCCTTCCCGACCACATATGCGGCTCGAAAAGTCATTTGTGTCGCCCTACAAATGCTTATGCCCCTATCCTAATGCACTTGCAGCATGTCGAGACGATTGTGGCGAACCGCTTATCGAATGTGTCGAACGCAATGAAAAATGCATCGCACATCGAGCGACACAATCATCCGCTAAATTATTTCCTACACTAAATGCATGCGAAATGAAAAAATTAAAACATGGGTTCATAGTACATACCAAGCAGGTGCTCCCTTAGGTCGGTGGTGTGTACAGGCCGACACACATGGTGGGAAGCCTCTAGAACTAGAGACATTTTCACTGCCTAATCACTCAAAACTCTCAAAATTTCTAAATTTGGAATGTGAAAATGACCCTTTTTCAAATTCAAATTGCCATTTATAGGTTCAAACTTAGGGTTTTTTACCTGCCAAGCCTTCTAGTCACACCTTTTAACACCCTTGACCTCAATTTTGTCTTCACCATTGAAGTCCTGGCCATCCCTTTGTCTTATCGGGACAATTTTCCAAATTTTTGAATTTTTTGAAAATTTGTCAAATTTTCCCGAGGGGGCATACCTGTACCTTGTTGTCACCAGGGCATCCTAGAGCACCTCTAGACTGAATTTCTTTGACACAATGTGATGAACTGCATTATGTTAAAGAGGGGGAAAATGTAGACACTAAAAAATGTCCTGAGTCGCGTCATTTTTCTTGGTCATCGTCCTTCGATAATTGAATAATTTTAATTATTCAATTATGTCCAATCATATTCCTCTATTAATTAAATAATTTTTAATTATTTAATTAATTCACCTTCTCATCTCTATTCTATCGTGATCAATTAAAATTATTTAATTGTGTCGCTAATATACCTGCTTTCTTCAATAATTAAATAAATCATTATTTATTTAATTACTTATCTTTCATCTATAGTTAGATAATAATTATTATTATTTGACCCTTTATTCTTCTATAATTAAATAATTGTCAAAATTATTTAATCATGTGTCATTCCTCTCTTTTGAATAAATAATTCAAATTAATTATCTATGTCTAATTTACATCTCTCCATTTAATTAAATTGATTAATTTAATTAAATCTTTTTTTTTTCATTTTCTCCAAATAAATAATTTGAATAAATTATTATTTATTTTCCACTTGTCCATTTTCTCCATTCTCGAATAAATAATTTATGCACCTCCTCTAGTCAAAGATGCCTTGTCTTTAACCCCTGTCATAGCCTTCATTGTTGTCATAGTCGTCAAGCGTCATAGTCGTCAGCGTCATACCTATCATAATCCTTCTAGGAATGGCATATTCTTGGTGCATCAATTATCAACGTTGATCTCAGCATCTTTCTAGAATTTCAATCTTGGCCATCCATTTCATAACCTCCCTCTTATCCATTATCATTCGTCAATCTTGGAATCTTTCTAGAAGATTAATCTAGACCGTTCATTCAAATGGTTGTCTATAAAAGCAACATTCCTCTCCCATTTTCAACTTAATAGCCATTTTTGTCTCCAACTTTCTACTTACAATTTGCAGGTATTTACACAAGTCTACTTCAAATCTAAGGGAAAAGATTGCAAAAGGAGAAATAGGAGAGCAAGAGAAGTGATTCAAGTTCAAGCATGGGGAGTATTTTGATTTAATGCTTTTATTTTCCTTATGCTTTCATTGTTTTCTCTTGAGTAGATGTGGTTTGTAGATTAGAAATGTTGATTGTCACTTATTCTAGGCTAGGAATTCTCTAACCCCATCTTACAGTGGCATTCACCTCGCAAGACCTGCCCTTTAATAACAAGCCCTCTCCCCTTTACATTTCTACTCACCTTAATGGCAACATTATGACAGGGGTCTTAGTCAACCCCACGAGCTGGGTGAATGTTATCACAAAGGAGACGTTATGGTTGAATTCATTATAAAGGAAGGAGTATGTAGAAACAAAATCTACCATTCGTACGCACGATGGCCTTTTTATCAAGTCGTATGGCTCAATAACCCTTTTCGTCCTAGTTGGACCTAGGGTTGTGAACACAATTTTTGATGTTATCCTCAAGGTGCCTCTTCTACTCCTCTCTTTGAAGAAGAGTTTTAGATGAATACTCTTAGCTTTTATATGAGAAGTCTGATGGTTCCTACTTGCCACAAAGCTAAGATCAGGATATCAAACCTCCCTACTATGCCTCCTAGACCTTGGTCATACCTATATGGTAGGAGAAAGGGTTCTCGAGGGGAATCCTCTATGTCTCAACCTCCATAGCCTCCCACCACTCCTGCTCCTAAAGCAGTGAATGGGAAGAGGCCCGTCACTGAGGCGTTAGAGCTGACTCCCCCCGTTGTATCTCAACCTCTTCCTCCTGCTACCATTTAGGAGTATGTCCCTCTATGAGAGACAGTTATGATGGACACTCCTATGGTTGTTGTCCCTTTGCAGCTCCTGGCCTCTAGGTCGAAGAGTCATAGAAACCGCCTTGCGCATGAGCGCAAGCACCAGCAAAAAGCTGACAACTGAGCAGGCCGCTTTGTAGAAAAAGGAAGAGGAGATGATTTCCCCTGCTTTAGGGCCTCCTGTTGTGTCCTCCTCTCTCCTCTCCTCTGCTTTCATTCAATCTAGTTCAGCCTCACTTTCGGCTCCGGATGTGAATGCAAGTGCACCTGACCCTAAAAAGATGCAGGTGTTTATCGCTCCTTTGGTTGAGTCTCCCTTATTGATGTCTCTTCCGGACATCCATCCATTCCCCAAACTCGTGGATATGTCGAATACCTCGGTTGTATCTGTCGTAGTTTTCTCCTCCTCTTTCGTGCCTCTTGCCTCGTCTATGGGGAGTTCACATCCTCTAATGAAGCAAAAAGTGGAAGTTGGACCTTCCAAAAATGGAGGGTGTAAGAGGATCCCACCTTCTCCAAAAGGTGGTCTTGTCCTAGCTTGTTTTGTTCTAGTGACAGAGCAAGTCTCGACTTCTCCTAAGTTTTTTGCCGCTCCCAAGTCACGTAGTGAGCCTAGCGGTGAATCTCAGGCATCATCCTCCCCGTCCATTGAGGTACCACATGGCACTCCTGTAAAATGCATGTTTAATTCTTTGGATGAGGTCTCAGCCCTGTCAGCAATCTACACAAAATCATTGACCTAGGCTCCATAGGAACTAAGTGGAGGAGATCCCAAATATTCTCCTTCCTTAGCTCTTATAGCGGGAGGGTCGGAAGCTCCTCCCCTTAATATTCCACCACTGCAAGCTCATCTGCCTTCCCCTTATAATGATCTAGATTGGGAAGCAGATGACCTCTTGGTCGATGAGTGTTAGGGGGAGGCTTCTTATTTACCTTTATATTATGAGTGTGTGTGTTGTGATGTGTTCCCCCATGCTCGTGTTATGTGTTCTTGGATGACCCTTGTCACCCTTGTTGGTGCTTGGATACATGAGTGATTTTGTGCCATAAAACTTCCTCTATTCGTATCATCATTCTTCCTCTGTTATGTGCTATGATTTTCAGAAAATTGGGGACGATGCAAAGTGTTGGGGGAATTTAGGCTTCCCTTCCATGTTGACCTGATTATTTTTTTTTATTTTGTCTTCTCGTGCATTCTTCACATGGTCTAATATAGTATGGGGTTGATGACTGTTCATTAATATACTATTACTAATATATATTTATGAGCAGCTATGACCTTGAAATATCAAATCACCCTTGTTCCCTTTGTTTGTGATGTCATTATTTCTCTATTATTTCTTTTCTTATCTTTCTCTCTTCTTTGCTTGAATTTTCCCTCGTATGTGTGACAATGTTACTTTCACAATACTTTGATTTTTAGAAAATGCATTCGTTGCTAATGAATATTTTCTTGAAAATCCTTACAAGCTTTTCCAAAGATTGCATTCTTAACTTGGACCCCTAATGGAACATGTTTCCCTCATCATGGGTTCGCAAAGAAAGAACTTGAGAACTTTCCTCCAAGGTGGGAGAAGCCTTTTCCTGTGGAAGAAGCCTCGGCCTTCCCCTCGCAAAGGGGAATTTTCTTCCTTTCAAATTCCTTGATGAAGTGAACATCTTTCGAAAGGATTCCTTGATGATGAATTGATTTGAGAAAAAATGTCTCTTTTACACTTTCAAATAGCACGTCCCTTGAGTGGACCCTCTTCTTTCGAAGGGTTCACAAGGGACCCCTTTGAAAGCCTTCCAATTTGTTGACTGACTATGTGTCTACTTGTTTTCTTGTGTGGCTGCTTTGTTTTCTAGCATGTTTTATCTATGGATTAGCATGTTGCCTTGTAGGTGAACCTATAGAGCCGCTTGCTAGTTCGAATCTACAGAGTCCCCTTACATCTGGGCTTACTTCATGAGAGAGAACTTGGGGGTTTCCTTCTTGCAGGTCTGTGGGCCTGTAAGGTGCTTACTTCACTAGGATTCCTTCATGAGAGAGAACTTGGGGGTTGCCTTCTTACAGGTCTGTGAGCCTACAAGACACTTACATCCTGCAGGATTTTTCCATCATTGGTTTGAGGGCCTTCAATGTATTTTGTGCAACTTCATAGTTCTACGGAGCTATGGATTCCTTATATTTGAAACTCCTCAAGGAGGGTACCTATGGAGTCATTTTCCCATCCTATGCTTTCAAGTTCACCAGATCGTGGTCTGCTTTCTCAACAGTTCAAGTATACATTTCTAACCCTTCGTGCTTGCTAAAGTGGGGGAAAAATGTATGGGGGTGAATTTTCACCCCTTGAGTAAATTCCCCTTTCACATACACCCACCTTAGAAAATCAAATCCAAAGGCAAAATTCCACATCACCCATTTGTCTTCCTTCCACTTGGCGTTTGTCTTGTGTATCGGTGAAGAATATTGCTCAGGGGCGAATGCGCGGCACACGGGAGTCTACACGGCATGCTGTTGTCCCTGACATATTCCCACGTCTGAAGTTGGCAGAGGCATTGCACACCCGATTGGAGCTGAATTGTAACGTCCCTCTTCGACCAACCGACCCAAAAATAGCTTATTCCTTCCCATTATACCTTCAAATTCATTCTATTCAATATCATTCCATCTCCTTGGCATCTCTCTACACATTCAATCTCTCTTTTCACTCTCAAGTAGCATTCTAGCACTCCATTGTGACCATTGCAACAGCTTTGAAGCTCCATCAACTCCACATCGCAAGTGTGAGGCAACCATAGAAGTGTGGACTTGGAGTCTTGCGAGACCTCCCTTCATCACCGCTACGACTATGGTGACTTTGCCAAGTCCATACCTTGTATTCTCCCTCCATTGGCAAGTGAGATTTTGGGTGGAGTTGGTAACGCTTCACTCCTCTCCTTTGTGATTTGATTGAGTAGCATAGTATTGTTTTGTAGTGTTCATTGCTATCTTTTCTTTCCTTTATCACATATTCTACTTCATTGCTATCCAGTTGTCCGTGGAGGTGGAAACACCAAAACGGGGGTCTGACTGAGGCAGGCCCCTATACAGCCCCAATAATTTTCTCTCTTTCTTGTGTGTAGGTGTGGAGCTAGTTGGTGAACAAGTGCTTTTGTGAGATTATTTTCATCACCCTAGCCTTTATCTACTTACTTTATCATCTTTGTCTTTATTTCCTGTGTTTTCTCATTCTGTTTTTCTCGTTAGAATCAACTAGCCAGGCTGTCAGTAGGTTTCTTGACAATTTTTACTGTACTTCATATATTCTGGTCATACAGACACTGGCGCGCTAGAGAGACACCAACACGTCGTGATTTCGTCCTAGAACCGCACTTCCATCCTTTGACAAAGAGTTGTCTGAGATGTAGTATCGACTCCAAAAAACTAGATCGCCTAGCCTAAACTTGAACTTTGGATCTATAGAGTGACAAAAGTACTACATAGTACTCTTCATTCTCAATCCTCATCCCTTTAGAGTGAGGTAAGTTAGGGAAGCCCTCTACTCTTGACTCTGCATGACCTAGAGCCTTGACGTGGTTGGTCCCCCTCTCTTAAACCTTTCAACTCACCATGGACTCATGAGCTAGATTATTATTAATTCTGGATTTCTATATATTTATATGTATTTATTTTATCTTGAATTGTAGTGTAAGTTTTATTTTTATTCAGATATGTCCTATACTTATACAATGTTCTAATTAATAAATATATGACAAGGTTAACTAGTATCACATCATCTATTTCTAATTTTACTATCACCCACATTGTTAATATGAACAAGACCAAACCAGAAGAAACTCTATTGTTACCATCTTAGGAAAATTAAATGATAAACGCAAGGATAGCTAACTTATACCTACTCGTATAGTCAAGCCAAACAACGTATATTTACCCATTTTTGGAAGCTTGCAAACATATGGAAAATAAAGGTTCAGATAATTGTAAAAAGAGGAAGTAGCATTGCAAGGTACAAGGGCTATCTTGATCTTACAGCCAGCCAGAAACAAAAGTTGTGGTAGAAATATATAGTTCAAACAAGTTGATTAATAAAACTAATAGATTGCTGCAATATCTTTGATTATTCTTATTTCAAAATAAACACATGAGTATATGTTGTTGAACATTTAAATTGGTGATGTTGAGAAGTTGTTGAGATAATTTAGCATTATTGTCATTGATGTCAAAACCTGGATTCGGAAGGTTGTGCTCCGGATACTATACAAAAATGATCTATCCTATCGTATGCTTTGATTTTGTGTAGTGTGGATGTTATCTTTGATCTGGATATGGCAGTACTACTTCTTTTTGGGACATCTATGGAAGTCGGTTAATGCAAAATAATGAAGACTAATCTTTTGATGTTGGTTCTTGTGCTCAACGCTTTCTCCAGGTAACCTTGCTATCCAGACATTCATGTAGCATGTTACAAGTTTTGGTATGTCAAATTATGTTTCTCTTATTGATACTGAAATTGATGATAATCAAGATTTGGTCTCGGTTGTGGCATTCCCATTGGCTCTGAAATATATTTCATGTAATTCAAAGTTTGATAATTTTTTCATGTAATGAACCTATCTTATGTATGACCTATATATGGGTCCCTTGGTGACGTGGTAAGAAGGTCTTTATGTGTGACCTATCTTTTGGGTCTAGTGCTAGCATGCAAGGCCTTATTGAATATTTCAAGGTTGTTCTTCATGCTGACATGTTTTGTGGTGATCTAATTCAAATTGTGTTTGACCGACCTAGGAGATTATGAAGGCATGGAATGGTATAAGTAAAAGTTTTTTTTATTCGATGAAACAAGAAGTGTGGAGTATGGTGTGTGCGAGTAGATAAAAGGGTGTGAAGGAAGAAGTAATCTGATTTGCAGAAGTTGTGCAAGGAAGGTGTGTAGAATATTATTGACAGGATCTGTTGTAGATAGATATTGTGCTCTTAACTGAAACTAAGTTCATGCATATGTATATGCAACTTCATTAGTTCATTTTTGTTAGTGAGACTATTTTGTAATCAGATATTTTAATTAGGCAGTGAGCCTTTCTCTTTTTGCAGTAAGCCTTGTTATCTTTGGTTGTAATAGCCGAGCAGTGAGCCCTTTGTAAAAATCACCTTAACCTATGTTTTATAATTGAGAATTAGCATTCTATGTGGTTTTTCCCTTCTTGGGTTTCCACGTAAATTCTGGTGTTCCTTGTGCTTGGTGCTGTGTGCATTCATGTTCATTGCTATAAATTTGATTTTTTTTTATTGATATAAGCCTACTCCAAATTAATTAAAGAAAAGAAAGTTATTTATGATAACTGATTCACCCCCCTCTCAGTTATCTGGACTGTTCAACAATTGGTATCAGAGCTTGGTCCCTTGCAGATAGAGCTTAACCACTTGAGGGAGATCTTGGAAATTTGAATAGATGGCAGGAGCTTATCACTTTGAGGAAGAACTGAAGATAATTTTAGATGATATGGAAAGCACAAAATCTAAAAATGAAGAATTGAAAGAAAACCTCAAAGAAACAAATTCTTGTATCTCAAATCTAAGGGAGCAAATCCAGAAATTCAAAGCAAGACACGGAGAGGTCAACCAGGAATTAAAGGATTCAAAGGAAAGTATTATGGATTTCAAACAACAATTGGATGAATACAAGACTTGACTAAAGAAAATTTCAAAGATACTATCAAACAAAAATTAGAAGAAAATGAGAAGTTAGATCAAGAGTTAAGAAGGCTAAAAACATAAGCAAGATTATGTGAAAGTAGCATAATTCTAGATCAACTCCTATCTCTACAAAAATGTCACAAGGATAAGGGAGGACTTGGCTTCACCGGTGAAAACTCAAATCAGAATACTAAGGGTGAAGACAAAGCAGTTGAAGTTGAAGCGAGATCTAGTGTAACAAGCATGGCTTGGAACTTTAGAACACCTAAAAGACTGTCGGTCAGGCAACCAAATGCTCAAAGGTACTTATCATTTAATGGTTATTATTTTCTATGCAAGAACTTTGGACATAAGGTTGTAGAGTATAGAAGCAAGAAGGAACCGAGTACTCAATGCTTTAACTGTCACAAGTTTTGTCACAAAGCAAGTCATTGTAGAAGTTAGTTATCTAATCCAGATAGAAGGAATGGAATGAATAATCTCTTTCATTGTAATTTCTATTTATGTCATGGTTATGGTCACAAAGCTAATCAGTGCAGATCTAGGGTTCACTCAGTTAAGTCAGGACAAAGATGTTACAAGTGCAGTCAACCCATGTACATTATGCTAACACATGCAGATATGTTGCTCCAGAAAATCTTGAAAAAAAAAAAGAAGGTTGCATAATCAGGTGAATCTAAGAAGAAGACCATCATGATGTGGAAGAAAAATGAAATGAGTGTGGAGAACTCTTCTATGGTACCGGATCTTGGTACAAGCTCTTCTAGAAAATGAGCCAACCACCTTGGCTCAAGGGGAGTGTTGCTATGCATATCTTGTTGGTTCCCCCTCTCTGAAGTAATATTGATGTGTTTTCGACATGACTAAGTTTGATTTGGTTGGTGATATATGATGAAGCTTAATCCAACTGATTGAAAAGTGAAGTACATTTGATGACATCATCGATGTAAGTTTTTGGCAGCAAGTTCATCGTGAGCAATTAAGGTTAAAAGGTGGAGTTTTCAAAGCATTTCTTATAGTTTGCAAAGAAGAAGAAGAAGTTTCGTGGAGCGATAAAAGATTGAAGAAGGTAAGCATGACGATGGAATCCGTTGACAAAGAATCAAGTGGCAGTATTCCACTAAGGCTTAAGGGAGTAGATTTGGACGAATTTGATCATCGGAAGATGTAGGAAATGGAACTAGGGTTGAAGACTGATGAATTGCAGAATGTAAGTGCTTTGGGTATGGATTTATGGGGAGAATTTCCCTAGTTTTCTAACAGAGAACCTATCTTGTTCATGTTGAGTCGATTCAAGGATGGCAACATTGTTTTGGACAAACCCTATCCGATCACTAAGGAAGCCATTGAAGCTATTACTAGATTGTGCAGCATTGGTGACCTCCCTGGGAAGAAAACGGTGAAATACAAAGATGTGGAGGAACTTACTGGTATCGACAAAGACTCCCAAGCTCTACTGATAAATACCACTGTTGATCCTACAGTGAGGTATGTTGCTTATGGTGTCACTTACAAAATCTATTTTAGAAATCGTGAAGGTTCTACTTTGGCTATTATTGTATATCTTGCACATAAGATGGTGAAGGAAACTAACCAATTTGACTTATGTAGCCTCATAATGGAAAACCTAATTGATAATGTTAGAATGTCTTTGGTTGAGAGTTATCCTTTCCAGTTTGGGTCTCTGCTCATATGTTTAGTATTTTACTTTATGAGTTTGCTACTGTCAAAGGAGAATGTTAAATGGAAATCCAACATCCCTATCGGAAAGCAGGTTTACAGGTATTTGGAATGTATGGAAGATAAAGCAGGTGCATGCAATTTTTATTTCTCATCCTTGCAGATGAATTTGTGCTTCGGTGTGATAGTGTCTAGTCAGTTTGAGGAGGGTTCCTCCTTTGGTAAGGAGTTAAATGTTGTCATTGGCAGTTCCCCTCTAGAACCTAAAAGGAGAAAAATTAACTCAAAGGATGTCATTGCTATCTCAAAAGAGAAGGAGAAGGAAGAAAAGTCTCTGCCTAGATCTAACTCTATCGATCTAGATGAAGTTCGTTCGGTTTTGAATTAAGGTGATGAAAAATATTGGTGAAATGTGGTATGCCTGCTCTCCGGTCAGTAGGCTTAGAATTGATGATGCCTTGGTTGATTATCTGCTCAGAAAGGGTATTACTATTTCAGATGTTTTTGACTCGTTACAAGATGATATGGTAGAAGTTGTTGGAGAAAGGTTGTTGTGGGAAAGATCTGAAGGACATAAATTCCAAGCTATGATTGAGAGAAGGTGTGTCAAAGCCAAACAAAATTTATCCAAACACATTGGTGAGTTAAGAGAATGCATTAAGGAGATGTCTGACATCTATAGGTATTGTCTCTGGTGGCCTACTGTTGTTGATAATTTTAGAAGCAGAATTAAAGCTATTTAATCTAAATTGAATGATATTGGGAAGTGTTTTGACTTCTTCAAAGATAAAGATGGAAAACAAAGAATAAGAGTTGGATAATTGCAAGTTGAGTTATTGTCTGTTCAGAGATAGAGGGAAGATTTGGTTAGAACTTTCTGGTTGGTCAAAGAAATTGTTGAGGTCCAGTTGAATCATCTCTCTGGGATACTTTCTAATGCAGAGGATTGTGAATGACAGTCCCTATCGCCAAACTGTTCATCTTCATTTATGCTATTGACTCTACTAGATAGTATGTGTGCCAAACTAGTTTCTACAGTGCTAGCTTGGAAGAGGATTCTTCCAATTGTGAGAGAAAGGTACAAGAAGATTTTTCATGTGAAAATTGTTATTTTTACTTTATCTCTTGAATGTTCTTATTTGTCCCTTTGCCTTTGATGGAAAAAAGGGGGAGAAAAATGAAGAGAAAAACAAAAACACGAAGAGGTATTGAATTGCTTGAAAAAGGGGGAGTGCTTGAAGTTTTGGAGTTTTTTTTTTTTTAGTTTTTATTGTTTTTCGATCAATGCCAAAGGGGGAGATTGTTGAGAAGTTGTTGAGATGATTGAGCATTGTTGTCATTGATGTCAAAACCTGGTTCTGAAAGGTTGTGCTCTGGATAATATACAGAAATGATCTATCCTATCGTATGCTTTGATGTTGTGTAGTGTGGATGTTATCTTTGATCTGAATCTGGCAGTACTTCTTTTTGGAACATTTGTGGAAGTCAGTTAATGCATAATAATGAAGACTAATCTTTTGATGTTGGTTGTTGTGCTCAAATCTTACTCTGGGTAACCTTGCTATTTGGACATTCATGTAGCATGTTTTAAGTTTTGGTATGTCAAATTATGTTTCTCTGGTTGATACTAAAATTGATGATAATCAAGATTTGGTCTTGGTTGTGGCATTCCCATCAGCTCTGGAATATATTTCATGTAATTCAAAGTTTGATAATTTTGTCATGTAATGAACCTATCTTATGTATGACCTATTTATGGGTCCCTTGGTAACATGGTAAGAAGATCTTTATGTGTGACCTATCTTTTGGTTCTGGTGCTAGTGTGCAAGGCCTTATTGAATATTTCAAGGTTTTTCTTCATGCCGACATGTTTTGTGGTGATCTAATTCAAATTGTGTTTAGCCGACCTAGGAGATTAGAAGGCATGGAATGGTATAAGTAAAAGTTTTTTTTGTTTGATCAAACAAGAAGTGTGGAGTATGGTGTGTGCGAGCAGATAAAAGGGTGTGAAGGAAGAATTAATCTGATTTGTAGAAGTTGTGTGAGGAAGGTATGCAGAAGATTCTTGACTGGATCTACTGTAGACAGATATTGTGCTCTTAACCAGAACTGAATTCATGCATATGTAGATGCAACTTCATCAGTTCATTTTTTTCAGTGAGACTATTTTGTAATAAAATGTTTTAAATAGGCAGTGAGCCTTTCTCTTTTGGCAGTAAGCCTTTTTATCTTTGGCTATAATAGTCGGGCAGTGATCCCACCGATAGTGAGCCTTACCTGCAGTGAGCCTTACCTACAATGATCAACTTGGTAGTGAGCCCTTTGTAAAAATCACCTTAACCGGTGTCACCTTAACTGGTGTTTTATAATTGAGAATTATCATTCTCCATGATTTTTCCCTTCTTGGGTTTCCACGTAAATTTTGGTGTTCATTGTGCTTGGTGTTGTGTGCATTCATGTTCATATTTGTTTGATTATTTTTTGTTTGATATAATCCTGCTCCATATTAATTAAAGAAAAGAAAGTTTTTTTTATGATAAATGATTCACCCCCCCTCTTAGTTATTTGGATTGTTGAACAGGTGTGCATATAAGGAAATACTTACATTACGAATGACCATTTATAATTTAATAAAAGAACTGACAATAGGACTATAATGCAAATAAGATGATAAGACTATTTCCCACTAAGTTTTAGTTTGTAAAGAAACATTCACTGACACCAACAAATGCACACAAATTACCAAAACCTAATCACTTATATATATATATATATATATATCACATAAACCATCGATCAAAAGCAAGTTGGAGGAAAAATACTGAGAGCACTGTAAACACTTCTTACATTAGAAAATGTTGAGGTCGCGTAGATCCAATATACAGAAATCAGATGCTTAATTATAGAATATAAATCCTCTGCACCAATGTTAGCAACTTAAGATGATCATTCTAATACACCTTATTTGCATTCATATAAATGTCAATGCATGAAATCACACAACTTCAGGTCACAGGTAAAACAAGGAATCAATACAAAAGAACCACATTTACTTTGGTCAACACATAAGGTGACTCCCAACAACAACATAAATGCCATCAAGGGTTTCAAAACCGAAGGATCAAGCAAATAGCTCGACTACATAGCGGTATCATACTATAAATAATCAAAGATTGTATAAGAGAATAGATAGACAATATTTTTTAAAGGCGAATCAAAGGCATTAAAAGGGACGCATTTAGTCTACTTTGCTCATTCTCTATTTATCCTTTGTATTCGATTTAGATTTGAAATAAAAGCATCATACTCTATAAAAAAATCCAGTGTACATGCCAAAACTAAGAGCATATTATAGGCAACTTAGTAGGTTGAAGGTAAGAGTATTAGGCTTCCACAAATCGATCATGCATAGATCTCAAAGTCTCTTATGATCACGTATAGGTAATGATAACAAGAACTAATCCATTCAATATACAGATTTAAGGCGTTATTGGAAACCAATGTACATTATTCATCTTCGGTGGACATAATCAACTAAAAAATAAACATGTATTTAGCACTCAGGGCATAACAAAACAATGATTAAAAATACAAAAATTATCATCCACCAGTCATGGTATGAGTCTTAATAGTGAGTCATCTTACACCACTCATGAGTACACAACAATGATAACAACCATCATTCACCAAAAGAGAAATTCATTAAGACAGGTTCAAGATGTAAATGTCTAATAACAAAGACCCAAATAATATAGATCGAAAGAAATTTATGCCACCAATTCAAGTTGCAATAACAGAAAAAGTTCAGAGATTTCTCAAAGAGAAATAATATAGAACCAATACCTTTGCAAATACACAGAGCATAAGGTTTGCAGAATAAAAATATATCATTGCAGGGATAACTTATTACCAACGACGCCTTCAAGCAACAGTCAAAGGTGAATTCCAAAAGTCATTCCAATAAGATATATTCATAAGATAATACCCAAGATGTATTGTTGATTTTAAGAAACATAAAATTATCAACAAGGCGCACATACATTTTATCATGGACAAAAAGGAAGAGGTAGTAAATAACATAATAAACATACATATGACTACATCCAATTTGGAAAGAATTCCTTACAAACTGTACCTAGAAACACAATGCCTCAAAGATCATAGCATATAGTTCATACTTTGAAATAATCTACCCGAATATTAGACCTCTAGCATCTATCGATCCTCAGATTGAAAATATGACAAATACCAGTTGGCGAATATTAAGGTGGGAAGGGGTCTCGATTTAAAATTTATAAAGAATTGGCGAACAATAAAAACAAGGCTTAAATGCCATTTCAACTAAAAACTTCAAGTTTAAAGTAGTAAAATCAGATGGCACCATAGAAAAAACCAAGTAATATGCTAATAAATTGGCAACCGCTACAAAGAAAGACTAAGTAAACGCCTAGCATATACATGATGCAGTAAGAGATAATCAAACCAAATAAAAATTAAGGTACAGTGAATCGTCCATGCATCAAAAGGTTTTTTGGGTTCACAACCAACTGCAAATCTAACGCCTATAAGGAATATACTAACTCAAACCACAACAACAAATGGGTTTCAAATCATAACCCAGAAATCATTGTGAAGGACTCTAGAGGCCGCATATTGAGATGATAGGAAATCAAGGACTGGTCTAAACCAACACTATTGACCTTGAAGTGCGTGCTCCATAGATTAATTTCATGTTTGGGAAAGGCTAAGTTCCATTTTAGAACAAATACCTGTGCAAAATCAGAAATTAAGATTACCAATTTTCGAACACATGAAACCAAAACATGAGCTACAGTGCACGATGATTAAATAATTGATTAATAAGATGATTAATAAGATTATTAATGTATTTGTTTCCAACCTGCAACTCTGAATAATTCAGACAATCATACGGTATTGGTAATACAAAAGAATCTAATACTTTCCATATTACCCAACAACTATTAAAACCTGCAACATCTTAATAAAAGCATTAGTATACTTGGACGTATATAATGATACATTAAATATCAAATTCTTCTAGCATCATTTGAATATAAGATCTAGCATGATAATTAAAAATATTTATTTTTTCCAAAATATCTTATGATCAAATCGTTTTATTAAACAAGCATATTATTTTATTTGTAATCAAATAATTATTAGCTATGCCTCACAACTATCGTGTTTCCTATAACTTGTAACCTTAAAAGGTTCAAAGCTAATATTGAATGGTAATCATTTTGTTAAGTAATGAGTTCCTTACCCTATATGTATCTTTAACCTTTGAGAATAGGTGTAGATAAACTCATAAATTGTGTTTAGCTTGCTAGAATTATAGTCGTTTTAAATTTCCCTAGTATAGATGAATCTCATCAAGTGCAAACACTAGTAACAATCACTTGTTGGCACCTAGTATACTAAACAAAAAAATGAATTCTCTTGTGTAACTTCTACCGCCCAACACGTTGAGTTTAAACGTAGATGTTTTAAAGAAAGTAAATACATTCCTTGAATGTTGAAATTCTTGAAAATCAACACTCGAGGTGAATAAATGATTTCTATAATGATGAACTAAAATTAGGAATGATTTTTGGTTGTATTATAAGAAGTAGGATTTTTATGAGTGAACAATTTAATCCTAATTAGATTAAACTAATGAAAAATCTTACGAATGACTTAGACCTTTTTGTGAGCTAGGGAGTAACTATTCTTGTAAATGTATATATGAAATAATCCACCTATTCATGCACCCTATTTCCTTGAGATTAAGTAGCAAGATTAGAAGACCCCAAGTGGTTGAATTTGGAACCATATGCATATAAAGATGTGTAAAGGAAACTAATGGAGCACATTGTTGCAATCCAATTAATTTTACATTAAAATATCTTCCTTATTAATATTCAAATTTTAGAGACCATTTTTGAGTGAAGGCGTCATATGAGACAAATATGATTAGAGATCAAAAGCCTTGTTAGGATAAGTTATCCCTCTTTTATAACAACTATAATTTATGAACATACCTTGCAGGAATGTGAAAGGGTTGTTGCAAGTTATGTTATTTTTATATTTTTTTCTATTCTTTTTGCAAGCAAGTTGTTATCCTTTTGGGATGTTTATTGGAATTTCAATCCAAATAAATATAGTCAGTGGCTAAATTTAATATATTCATATGTTATTTTGATGATCACTAGTTTTAACTTTGGATTATTATTATTAATTTTAATAACACCCCCCTTATGAGACATGAAGAGTGATAAGGAGTGGAGTGTTAAGAAATGGAAATGTAACAACTTTATATGAAACTAAGGACTAAAGAGTAGTTAAGGAAAGTCATTATTAATTATGGTAATACTTATGTGTTAATTACATATTCCTTATCGTGATGATATTGATGGAATTAATTGAAGAATTACCTTCAAATAAGAATTGTATTGCCGTGTAAGTGGAAATCTATAGTGGATTTAATATCTAACCATAAAACATAAAACCTTGTTGTGCATAAAAGACCCAACTTAGTTAAGTAAGAGAAAAACCTTAGTTCCATTTTGATTAAACAAGGAAACTATAAGGTTACTAAACATTTTGCATGGAAGTAAACAAATAATTAGAGAAGTTGAGGAGTACATTAGAAAACACTTGGTCTCAACATTTCATTGTTTTTACTAGACAGTAAGTTATAGGAACTGAATGTTTGAAACTCAAGTTCAAAACAATGGGTAACATAAATTAAACCAAATGCCTCTATTTAAAATATAGTATTTAATTAATTTGTTATCAAGCCTTTGAAATTAGAAAACTCTTGGTGTAAAGAGGATGAGCAGGCCCACACATGGATGGATGATTAATACTTTATTATACATATGGCTTGTGGATGTTTACTTGTTTCCTCCATAAACAAATAAAACTTGAGTGTGTAAAGGAAAAAGGAAAATCATGCTAGATGATTTAAAATTGGACACTAGAAAACTTGAAAACCACAACAAACCTATTCTTTCCAAAACAAGGAAAGGGGTCTAGGATGGAACATACAAAAATTAATTGGCCACTATATATATTATATTGATAAATGGTATTATGGGAATCAAATGAATAAATCTAGTGGCACAAGAGAGGATGGTGCATCTTAGAAGCTGAAATTCTTTATTAAACTAGATAATTAAGCACTAAATTTATTTGAGTTGGAGCGGATCATGGAATGCTAGATGAAGTAAATATAGATGCAATTACACCCATACAATGTGGTAAAATGAATTATGTAAGAGAAAATCAAATCTCAATGTCTTATGAAACGATACTATAAAGTAATTTTAAAATCCCCAAAGTGTGGCCATATGTACATACCAGTGAATGTTGTGTTGTACCCCCCAGTCATGATATAATGTATCCAACTTAGAATGAGGATTATGTAGACGTACTTGTATGAACTATCAATGGGTACCCTTTTGGTATTCATGGTTGTTGAGATGTTAAAACATTAAGTTGGGGTGGTTGTATGTGTCTATGTATAGGTAACCATTTCCATGTGTGAGTTGCACGATAGTGTTTTTCCTTAACTTATTGACCATTCCCTTAGAGGAGGACCCACCAATGTGAAAATGGGTCAGGAGATGATAGACCTCCATTGTAAATGGTGATATCCTATGATTGTTGGTCATCCAGACAAAGGAGTTACATTGGAAAGCTATGATTTTTACATGAATGTTGTCCCTAAGCATCATCATCGCATGTTAGAACCACGTTTGTTAGTTCATACTACAAATCTAATTCTTGAGATCTATATTTTGTTGAGTCAAGTATACATTCTAAAGTGTTTCACTATGTGAACTCGTTTCTACTTTCTTAAGTAATAAGTACTCAATACCTTGATAACAAGACATTAAAGCAAAGACATATATGTATATGTATAGTTACCAATTACTAAGTGGATCGTCAGATGGACTTAGAATTAGATTGGCATAGTTTTGAAGTAATGACCATGGGACAAAGGGTTATAATTGAGCATACATGGAAATAACCCTATGATTAGAGGTATTGAGGTGTAGTAATAGTAGTGGAACCATGGCATTGTATGCTATTATATTCGATGTTGAGGCCCCATTCCCACTTCTCCCCATGAGTGGTTTTATCAAGCCACATAGTGTACATGATGTGCAAGTTTCGTCCTTTTGTGAGAATGTGATGTATTGTAACTTCATTCGTTGGTGATTTAATTTTGTAATTTTTATACCAACAGTATTGAATCTTACTTAGCCATTTTAAATTTTTGTAAGGTCCTTTTTGCGTTGAGGACTTATTCACTTTGATGTTATTTGAATTGAAGTGTAAATCATTGCTTCCATTGAATTTTATATGCTCCATAAATTTTATTTTGAAACTTTGATTATGGTTTTGGGATTATGTTTTTACATTGTTAAATCTTGAGGTTTTCTTACATCAACAACTACTGGTATGTGTAATGTAAGGCGAGTTATATAAATTGTCATGTCCCAAAAAGGACCTCGGCAGGAGGGTAAGTGCACCAAGATGGTTCCCAAAAAGGGGGCTTAAGTGGCCACTTTTTTCTGAAATCAGGAAATGTTGACCTTGGACGTGAAATTGAGGATAGTTACACTCAAAATTTTGAGATGGAACAAAAACAAGGATCAAAGTGCTCTGAGTCTACTTTCTAAACTACTAATTTATTTTGAAAATGGTTGAGATTAAGGGGTTCAAAAGAGGGATGTACAAAATTTGGTGTTGTTTTTGTCAAAAACATAACATAGCAACTCTTGTACGACCTGAGCACGGTGAACTTTTTTGTAGTATTTTTAAAATGGCTACGGTCAGAAGTTAGCTAACATCATCTAGTTGATGCACAATTTTTCTGATAATTTTTTAATGAATATTTGATTTTTTACTAATTTTCTAAGTGGGCACTTCCTGAAAGCAGAATTTTGGTCGTGCTCCCCTATAAATTTTAGAAAATAATTGATTTTTTTTCTTTTTTTAAATTTGTAGAATGGAGTCTAGTTTCTAAAAATGTAATTTATTTGAAATTTTCATGAACGGTTAATTTATAACAAAAAAAACACCAAACACTACTTTTTTGCAAAAAACAAACATACAAACAAAAGAAATTATGGATGAAAGGCTTAACATTGTCAAAAAGAAAAAAAATTACATCGTTGGATAGCTAAGAGAGAACCTAACATTACCCATGTTTTTGATTTTGTCAATATTGAACTAGATGCAATCTTGATGGTGAGCACGGACCCGATTATGTGAAAAATTGTAGAATTTACAAAAACACATCTCTGGCCTTGCTAGGAATGCCCTCCAAGCCTTTGGGTTGGTATTCCAAGGAAAATAATTTCACTTTTTCCTTTGTTTTTAATGTGAAATAATGCGATTGCGTTATAACGCGAACGCGTTTTTTAAAACTTTTTTGAAAAGTGGCCAGAAAATTGGTACCCAACTTCATGCACCCGCCCAGGATGTATAGGGGAGTAGATGGTTTGGGGAATCTATTGTAAGATGGGGGCATAAATGGGACTAATATGGATGGTCTAGAATTGATTTTCCCCTTAACTTTATATCGGTACTTTCTTGTGTACCTTCTTGGAGGCTAAATCCCTTGTTCAAATAGGGGGAGGGTGTTAGGAAAAGTATAATAGGGTCCTAAGGAGGACCTAAAGATTATCTTTCTCAATATGACTATGATATCTAAGATGGGAAACTTCTTAATACATGGTTGTATGATGTCATAGTGATGGGTCATGGATTTCACATTTACTCGATATTTTAGGTTGCAAATTATCAATATTGTGGTGAGGGATATCACCCATAGATATTTGACACCATCCATCCTCATTAATCTCATTGTTTATGGAAATGGGATAACGTAAAATATTCATTGAAGAATGATTATGGAGTGTAAATTATTTTCAAGAAGTTCTAGTTAAAATTAAGCATTATACAATGACTTTTGATGAATGAGACTATTGACTTACATAATTTTAGTGCATTTCTTTTATAACAAGGTGTGACCTTACCTTAGAGGATCATGATACTAATTTAATAAATTGTGTCGAAGGTGCAAATATTCTGTGTTGTGACTTGAATAAGTAATGTGTCCTGTGGTATTCCATTTCCCTCCTAATATAGGGTTGTTAACATTGTGGGAGAAATTATTAAAGTTATACCTCATTCTTATACTCTGAATTATTTTTAGGAATACAAAAAATAAGATCTACATATTCAATGAATTGCGTACATAATTCCAAAATCTAGTGACTTCCAGGAGGAAGTCCAAACCTAGGGAGGAGGGTGCGAGACCACCTCCCAAAGCTAGAGATTTACGTGTGATATTGATTTTTGCAATTTTGGTCGACTGTTCTATCATGGATTATGTTGACATAACTATGTATTATGATTGAACATACCTTTGTGTTATCTCATTAGGTGATACGCATGCAGATATACTTACCTTCATCGATTATGATTTTGTGGTAAATATATGAATGATGGAATCAATTTGATGACCATGTTTATTGTTATTTTAGAAGTGGTTTATTTTATGACTAGTTGGATTGTCGTGTTTCTATTTTTTTAATGAAAGGATATTTATGATATGAAGTGAATGTATGCAATTAAATGCTTAAACTTGAGATGTTATTATAAGATATCATGTTGTACATTTCATTCTTCAATTTTATTATGATGATGGATTAACTATTGCAATTGAGTGTGTAGGTTTAGTCTAGGACTAGTGGACTTGGGGAAACACTAAGGTGACATATGCACATTTCCTATAAAACTAACCTAACTTATTTGGAGAAGTTAAGGTCTTATATGACTTGTTTCTATGTAATATGGATAGTGTGTGTCATGTGCTAGTGAGAATTATTGTTTTAATGTCCAGTTCAGTGTCTTGTGTAAATTGATTATGGTGGCACATTAAGTCCAAGTTTTAATGTTGATTTAATGTGTTTTATTTATGTTTAAATGTGTTTTCATGACCCTAGGTCATAAGGCTAGGGCTTGAGCATAATTTCATGGGTTTAAAAGTTAATTTTAGAATCTTAGGACCCCTTTTTCAAGCCTTTTTCATGAGTGACGAAATTCAAAAGTGGGTCAAGGCATGGAACTCTCAGGCATGCTTAAAGAACCCTCACACCAAGAGTGTGAAGGGTTGGGTTGAGAGAGATGGGTGATCAATTGTGGAGGTGACACTTATCACCCTCACAATTGAAGATGAGGAATTAGGGTTTTTGTGGGAGTTTGGTTTTTGAAAAAACTTGACATTGGGATTCACTCATTCATTCTAGTTTGGGGGGCTATAAACTTTGAAGGGAGTGAAGGAAGGTTGGAAGAAAGAGCTTGGAGGAGTGTTTTGTTGGTTTTGCATCTAACATTGCCAATTTGAGGACAATCTAGCTTGGTATTGCTACCCCTTTTGTGCATTTTTTTGTGAAAATAAGTGTAATCATGTTGTTTGTAAAGATATTGTGTTGTTTTTTGTGGTCATTGTGTTATTTTTGTGGTTTTTGTGTTGTGTGTTGTTTGTCATGTAGAATGAACCTACCATGGTATGGAGGTTTCACCATGTGTGGGGTTGAGTGTGTGAGATGTCCATAGAGGGGGTTGTTGTAAGGGTATGAGTACCCATGGAAAACTTGCTTTGGTTATGTGAAAAAAATAATGTGTTACAAAGTATGGTATGGTGGTGATTGGGTGTGAAATGGAGGTTGGGTAGTGGAAGCATGGATGGTGTTATGTAATTAGAAAATGAGGAGATATGAGGCTTGTATATGTACAAAATTTTGCTACTCTCCCTATTTTGTTGATGTCCCTACTCCCCTTTTTAGGCTCTTGGAAAAGAGACCTTGTGTTGTTTGTCTTGCGTTGTAAAATGACCTATAATGTGACCATTGTATGAATTTTTTTGTTATAGTATACTATTGGAAGTGTTGGAAATCTACTACAATACATAATCCTTAGTTGTCTATATGATGTGTTGTGCAAACCCTGTCATCTTGGTGTTTCCCCTAGCTTGAGGGTGGGCTATTTTAGCCCTATGGCTGGGAGCTGAGCTCCCATTGGTCATGGAGTCATATTTGTTGTTATTATGCAGAAAATTTAGCTAAGAAGAGGGTATGGTGGAGATTTATTGTTGTGTAAACTTGTTATTGTTCCATACTATAAAAGGAAGTGAATGTGAACCTATGCCATGTTTAAGAGTAACTACAGAGCTGGAGATATATACTTCTAAATACATACTAGGTATTGTTGTCTCTCAAAGTTCCACCCTTGCTAAGTTGCAGAACTTAGCACTTTGGAGGAACATGGGAACATTCCTAGGTTGTGGGTTACCTAAACTTGGAATGGACCTCCAGATAAGGCTAGCTCCTAAATGGTAATCACCTAAACAAATCTAATGATTTTCCAAGGAAAATGGAAAAAAAAAATTACATTAACTAAAAAAAATGAAAAGCTTTAAGAAAGGTGATGCACCAAAACACTAACTAAGACCTGTAAACACAACTTACATACACAGTTTAAACAATGACAGAGCTTGGCTTACACAACTAAATTTTGTATGTTTCTTGCATAAGTGCTTCATGAGAAGGTTTTAAAGCTAAACTCTTATAAGGAAAGAAATTTCACAACTAAAAGCATTTGCATTCATAACACGGCTTATAACCTGCAACATGCATACTCTTCTGCAAAAGGTGCTAACATGAGACAAAATCACAAGGAAATAGAAAAACTTCACAAGTAATTTCATCAATCAACTAAAATGAACATAATAAAGTAGAAAATGAGAAGGAAAAGAACTCAACTTCATTGATATTCAAGGTACTCACTGGTATACATGCCAAAAGAGTTACAAAATATGTAGTATCTCCAAAGGACTCCAAGAAAGTCGCTATGTAAAAGCTAGAGCATAATCAGAATTGAGTACAAAAATGAGTCAATAAGTGAATATAACCATCCTCCCTCCAAGATCCACCAAAATAGGACCTAGAACCTTCTTGGTCGTATCAACAATAAAGCCAAAAATATAACTACTACATCTCCTCCAAAAAGGCTCCAAAATGTTGAAAAGGTCAACTTTGACCATGTCCATCATGAAGGCATGAGAAACTAACTCCTAGATATCCTCATTCCCTCCAAAAGGTGATTAAAAACTCCCTACATCTCCTCCATATGTCGACTAACCTCTCTAACTTCTCCTATGTGCTTGCAAGGCATAAAAACTTAATTAAATCCTCTTTAAGGAATTTACAAGGCATAATACTTCATTTTTGCATTAAAAATAACACTCTAAGTGATTTATAACACATCACTTAGTCAAATTCTTTACATTTCAAAGTGAATGTAAAAACAAAAAGGTCATAACTCGACCCATGAGAAACAAATGCAAAGAATAAAAGTCTTAAAGACTAGCATATACAAAGGAACAAGCTTGAGAGCATTAGTTACATTGCAAAAAAATTAAATAAAATGTAAAAATACATTTTACTTATCGGGATGAGCTTAGGGAAAAAATCCTAGCAAACAAAACCGATGCAAAATGTTTGCAAGGCATTTCATTTGTAACCTTTGAGCTTTCTAGAAGCTCTCCTTGGTTGCCGACATACGGTTTCCTGGAGCTTTGTTGGGTGACTTCCATGGCGGATTTTGGACACACAGAGGGGCTTTTCTTCATAAATCTCATGTCAAAAATGCAGCACCAAGCTTGGGTAAGCTTTCTATTGTGAAAACCACATCATTTTCTCCAATATTTTGCAAATAAAAATGCTCATTACAAGCCCTGTTGCTATTGAAGTAAGTTAAAAATATTTCATTTCAATGATTTTTTGCATATTCTCTTAGCTTTTCAATGAAACTTTTGTTTCATTTGCTAAAGAAAAAGTTGAAAATATTTCTTTTATGTGCATTCCCTTCATTCAATATCTATGCTTATTTGTGTGTTATCATTGAGGGCTTTAAATCTCCCTTCACATGTTTCTAGAGGCACTCAAGAGTTTTAAAAACTTTTGCACTCTTCTATTTGTCTTGAGTTATATTTCTTTTACTTTCTGAAAACTTCGGCCTCCATACTTCTTTATTTTCCCTCTCAAGAGCTTTCGAGGGTTTTTAACATTTGCATTTTCGGAGAAAAATGGAGGAAGACTACATCTCTAGGCATGAATTCTGGGCTTCATTCAGATGGTAAAAGCTTTGTTCTTTTCCTTTCATTTTCACACTTGGCCTCTTGGGGTTTTCTACAAATTCATGAGGCTGCAACCCTCATTCACTATCTTGGGCTTTCAATGAGCATTTGGCATTCTTGGTTTGCAATACCACACTTGCAGGTTTTCTAAAAGGTCACGGTTGTGACTTTGAAACTCCATAAACTTGGCTCTTCTAAACTCTATCTTGTTCAAAATCCTAAGATAAATCTAATGTTTCCTATTCTAATGTTCTTGTAGGGTTTCATTTTGACAGAAAGGAACACACTTGCATTTGATCTTGGGATTGCTTTCTATACTAAATGCATTCTTTAATCTATTTTAATAGGTTTGTGGTTGTACTCTTTTGTTGTCATTGTCATGACTTATTGTTCTAAAAATCCTTGTTGCTCTCCTTTCTTTTACTTGTTCAATGACATTAATCTTTGCATCTTGATAAATGCATCCAACTGTCACTCTTGCTTTGGACAAAGCACTTTCTTTTGTCACTGTAAGTTGGATGCTTTTAGCTGGCTTTTCATTCATAGGTTGTTGCTAGTAAGAACAAAGATGCTCACTATGATTTTCATGACTAGAACACAAAACAATGACTCATGACATATGATACTTGAATTCATTCACCAAACTCTTATCGTTCTTTATTTGCCTCTATAAGCTTTTAATCAGTGATTTGAATAATAATGATGTTCATATCCATGAGCCGAGGTCTATTTCTCTGGAAGTCATGAAATGTTATGCCATGTCACCTTTGGAGGGTCTACTACTCTAGTCTGAATCTCTATGATACTTCTATCAGATTTTCTTGTGATCTTATAATATCATTAAGAGAGTTGATCTTTGTCTAGAATTGGAACTTCACTATACCACCAAATAGCCTCTGACCTGCTACTTTATGTTATCCTAGTTAACTTTATGCTACTCCCTCATCTCTATACTGTTACCAAACTCTTATCACTATGCTTGCATCTTTGTATTGACATTAAGCCTCTTCCTGTTCACTGCACATTTATTACAGTATTAGGATTGTGTTTTTTTTTCAAGACTACCCCCTTCTCATTTAGAATACTTAAAAACTACTCACACCTCTTTGTATCCACATAAGGACTCTTGAAATGCCATGCATCTCTTTATATCAATAATGTCATGTCATGTGGACTAAGATTTGGATCTTATCTTTAAGTGATGGTTGTCCCCTTCAAGTGACTCTACACTCTTTGGATTGTGATATAAACATCAATTGTTCAATGGTGACTGCTCTATTTACTTGCCATTGTCATTACACATGATACATGGTTTATAATATTTATGATTGTCTTTCTCATATCATGGTTCCATTGAACAAGTATTCCTCCTTCATGACAGTGAGCTGGTATTGGCACCTAGGCTTTGTATTGATATCTGGCTTCTCATGCTTGACCTTGCAATATATTTGTGGTTTCGGCATCAAGCTTCTACGAAAGCCCCTTCATTTCTGTAAATGCCTATCAACTCATTGCCATGGGTAACAGGTACTTTTTTTTAATGTAACCATCATATGAGACTGCCATTGGTTGTTTACATCTTTTATTTATGACTTGTACTTTTATCCCTCTCAAAGACTGAGAGGGAAACATGTTGGGCTCAACCCTTGTGGGAGCCTCATTTTACTCCACATGTTGTGATATTAAATGAAATAATACAGCAATGAAAATTTCACCTATACCTATGCAATGAACAAATATGTTAGATAAAACAGAGCATATGATAGATGTTTATGATAACCCTTCTATTTTCTTGGACATCTGTGATATGCAGACTGTTTCAATGCTTTATGAGGATTAGGCTATATGTTTGTAGATGTTGTATATGTAAAAATTAGTAATCCTGAGCTCTAAGAAACTCTCTCACACTCATGCAGGCAACCCTAGAGCAACAAGAAAATAGCTTCTAGAGGCTAGACAAGCAGGAGGACTAAAGCAGATGCAGTAGTTCAACTCAACTAGGAAATCATTATTCAGGCAATGACGGATCCCCTTTCTTTCCATATGCATTTTTACTTTTCATGTATCTATAAATGTGTAGTTTATTTCCTTTATTGCATTAAAATAGTTAGTCCCAAGACTTGTGTGGGACACCATACATTTATGATTATCAATAAAGATTACTTTTTGCAACAATTGTTCACTCTCATCTTTGTTGTATGCATTTGCATATTTTAATAATGCAATATAGTTGATAACTTCTTTTATGCATATGGATATAACATAGCAGACTTGAATGTATACCTTTTATCTTTTAATTGCAAACACAATCTCAGCTCTACCTGATTGAGTTGGAAGCAAAATCAGGTAATAGGTATTTTTGTTGTAGAAAGGTTTCATTTAAGTAAGAAAGTTAGAGTACGGGATAACAATAAAATATTTAAATGTAAATCAAATGCTACACTCTCAAAAGATTTTCTTGCATGTGATAATGTAAAGTAGGTGCTTGAGTATGATTGTAGAGGCATCATCAAGAGAGACATCCACTGTAAGCTATGATCATGCACCTGTAAACAAATAAATAAGGAAAATGTTAATATATTTTTGTTTCAGCTATTGTTGTGTTGAGTGTTTTCAGAACGTAGAAAAAGAAACAAGGAATTATTGTTTTAAGAGTTGCAATGACTTTGTTCATGTTTACTATGCAGAGGAACCGGCTATAGTAACTCAAAAAAACATATATATGTATAACTCTATTGCATCATATTGTTATTCAATGCATACTTGGGTAGATCAAAGATGAACAATAATATTAGTGTGATAGTGGTCATTTTGTCTATTTTTGTAAAAATCATAGTTAAGAGGAAAGATGTTGCATATAATGAGAACATGTTTGAAAATAGTCATTTAGGCAATAGCTAGGAAATTTTTTTTCAATTTTAATCCTCTAATGTTATGGTGTATGTGTAAGTGTAATATTGCAATGAAACCTCAGATGCTTACTTTCTAGTAAGTCACGGGTACACAAAGAATGAATTGCACAAATCTTGCATATGTATATATAAATAAACCCTTAGTCACTGATGTTGAATGTCTACATTATAAGCAACTGTGAGATGTGAATGTATGCTACCTCAAAAATGAATGTATATATTCCTTTTGAAATGGCATCATTGCCAGCAGATGAACGATTGAAATATTGTGCATAGACATAGTGTTGTCTTTTAGTTTAGAGGTCTCATTTAGTTGACATTTCATGAACTTTAAGGTATAAAATAAATGTTAGGCTAAGACCTCCATTTTGTACAAGAGGAGGCCCAACTTAGTTAAAATTGTGAGTGAATTGCAATAAGGAATCTAAGACGAAGAGAAATAAGATATGTAGACCCATTGCTAGTACTACAGCTATATATATAAAAGGAAAGAGGGCTAACAAAATGCTAGATATCTCTTTGGCATTCATACTGTCACCCATAAGAGAATAGAACTATATATTTAACCCAACCCAGGATAGGAATAAATCTGTGAGTAGATATGGAGATCAACTAATCTTTAAAACATAGAGACATGCAACATTTTCCTACAGCATGTAACAACCAATAAAGCCATAACCCTACAAGAAAACCCCCTAAGGAGCATTGCAGAGTGAGAAAACAAAAAATACAAGAATATCCCTTCCCTACACCCATAGGAAAGAGGAGGCATTCCCCATGGCGTCCCTCTTAGGCATAACCCTGATGGGTGTCACTTCCCTCCACAAAGGGCATGACTTCCTACAGCTTTGGTGTGGCTCATAGGTTGAGCGACCTCTCCTTTCATTTAGCAAACCCTCATCATCATCGACCATACCTTACACCTGCAAAAAGGAAGCAATGAAATAAGGTTGAGACCAACTAAGTCTTGCTCAGCAAGAAATTAGGTGCCCAACATTAGGGAAAAATTGATTTAATAAAAGAAAAGAAAAACAATAAAGCAAAGGCACTCTTTCAATAAACACACCTAAGTAATGAGGCGCCCTTTTTTTGTTCAAATTGGACGTGAAGTCAATATAGGAAATAGTAAAATTGTTGGCGGTAGAGAGAGTGGCAATGATTTTAATATTATAGGTTACAATTACCGTAGTTCAAGTTAAAATTATAGTTTAAAGAAGGATGTGAGAATTGTTTACGTTAACAACAATATTCAAAGCAATGTTGACCACATGATACGATTATTGATATTGTTGTTAATAAATTAGATATCAATAATTAATATAGAGATTTATAGGCTAAAATTATATTATTGTTAATAGATTTATATGTTATTATTTATAGTTCAATAGTGATATCAATAATAATATCAATGGAGTTAATTTGAATGCGTATATTAATGTACTTATTATTATGGCAAAGAAATAACGATAATGTGAGGTCAAAAATAGGTCAATAATAATATTAATAGCAATATCCATAGAATTAATTTTAGTATATCGATATGGATATTTGATATTGATGATAATAGATTCGCTAATAATATTTAATATTAATTTCCACAAATCGATGTTAATATTATTGTTAATAGATTGGAATGTTCATATTTAATGGTATATTTTATAAACTAAAATTAATATTATTAATAATGATATTAATAACTTAAATCTTAACATAAACATTAAATAGTAATGATAAGGTGAATAAGTAGCAATAAGCTTAATAATATAACTAGTGCTATTTAAATTTTGTATTAATACTAGTGTTGATAGATTGATATTAACTTAGTGGCAGCGTCGATAGGTTAATGTTAACTCAAAATAGATATCAACGTTGATGGATTTCAAATTAATGTTAAATTCATTCATTTAATATGTAAATCATATTTGACAATAGTGTTATTAGAAGTAAAAATAATGTTAACGTTACAGCCGTGATATTAGTATTAAGATCGGATGCCAACATATTTAATATTAATATTCATATCAATATAAATAATAATATTATCGGGAAGTGCTAATTTGAATGATAAGCTCCAATAATAGATGGTGTATAATTATGAAGAAATGGGTAATGAGTAACATATTTATATGATAACATAATTATGGGTAAACATTACCATAAGTCATAATAGTAACAACAATGAAATAAGCAAATGAATAGTACTAATGCTACAATTGATGGGTTGAAGAAGCGGTAATGCTAACTTGTACACAAGTACACATGTGGTTTAATTAATGCCAATGTTGTCACTCGAACCTAGTGACCTTTATAGTTCAATGCTAAACCAGTTCATGTGCGATAGTTTTGTTTGTTTAATCGAAGAGAAAAAAAATTAGTAGGTTGTAGTCATGTCTTAGGTGAAAATTTAGGGCATGACATGCTAGTTCCATTGACATAGAGTGATCAAAACTATTGTTATGATCTACCACTTCCTCTCTAGAATTCCCTGAGAGAATACAAGTCCTGCTGATGACGACATCCTATCTTCATCCCCTGGATTACTGGACAACAACTTGCTACATACCTTGCAACATCTTACTTTGTTCCCTTCTAGATTATATTCATTTCCCATTCGTCAAATAATTTTATCATTATTATGTGTCCTAATTATCACATCAATTTACTTCATTTCATTTCTTAATTATCCAAGAAATTGGTACTTAGGTTCTTTCTCCAATTCATAATAGTCTATCTCAATTAAGTGAAACCTCTTCCATGGACTTATGCTCATTTGATCCTTGAAATGTAATGATTAGATATTTTTGTGGAGATAAAACTCCTTTATCCTATGACATCCATAACTTGGACTTCTTTCACCCTCTAAGCATTCCCAAAGTTGTCATCTGATTTTCAGCTTAATCTATTTCTTATGATGAGCATTTTATATTAGTTTGAGTAATAATTCACATTGAATCGTTCTGGTATGATATTATCTTCCAAAAGATATCAACAATTATTACATACCTAGTTTCCAAACATGAATATTTCTCGATAACTCAAATTCATGAGTACATAAATCTTCCCTTTCATGACCAAGCATATTGCCTATCCTTTTCTAAAGCATCAATTGATCTTCCAAAACAAATATGTATAAAATTGTGTTGTAATTTTTTTTTTCATTGGTCATAAGCCTTGACCTTTCCACTACCTTTCTCCAAATTGAATTGATTTATCATTCCTTGTTGTTGGCTTTTGATAGTTGATTGACTATTACTTGCCTTTCTTACCCTCCACGGTGTACCTTAGATATACTTTTTGTTTCCAAAATTGGATTCATCTTCACCTTCTATCTCTCAAAATCAAGCGTTGGATCCATCGTAATGATATCTAATGAATAATCAACAACTTTACAAGCTAAGAGGTACTCTAATGTTTCATTCCAATTCTCTTTTCCATGTATACTAATAGCCTTTTAACCATATTTAATTTCCCATTGGAAAATCTTCAAATGATCATTTAAGGATCTAATTATAAGTTTACTTTTGTTGACAAGTTGGTAAGTTCAATTTTCACTTCAACCAAACTATGCTCTAACCGAGCCCCTTTGTCCAAATTTGTTTGATTTTCTTTCCAAGATTTTTACCTTGCAATCATATTTCTAAGTAATTTTGTCCCAAATTCTTGCTAATTTCCTTTCTCATAACTTTAGTCACTCTAAGGTTGCTTGGTTTCTTTTTCCCATTTTCTATCAGATCTCCATATTGATCTTTGCCTATTCCAGTTGGTGGAATCATGTTGGCTTTCATTCTTTGTAGGTTGTTTATTTTTCTAACCATTCTAGTCTCTACCCTTATTATAAGGTACTTTCACTCTTGATTCCAATTATCATTGGGAGATTTTAACCTTGTACTGAATTAGGTCTGTTAAGGGTTATCCAGCCTCCTGGATACCTCTCTAGTTGATTTTAATTCACAAAATTTTGACTTTCAACTTCGACTAAGTTTTTGATTTATGCTAATAATTAGTTCATTTCCAATAAAGCATACTCATAGATTCATTGTATCCTTACTTAATCCCAAAATCCTTGACTCTTCGCATCTACAGGTTGCTATCAATAAGGGGAATCACTTCAATTCTCTATCTCCCTCAGAGTCATTTAAACTATTTTGTAGGGTGAAGGTACTCATTGGTAATCCTCCATAACCTTCCTACTAAACCTGGTTGCATAATCTTATGCAATCTAAAGGTGTATCTTAATGAGTTGTTGATTTAGGATTTTTTAACTCTAGGGATGATTCTTTCCTAGTCCCAAACTTAAACAAGTTTTCAAGAATCTTAACTTCCCTTTTGTTTTCCCTTTGTTCTTTTCCTCTTGCCATCTTGGCGTAAGAACTTTTCAACCATTAACTTTCGTTAAGGTTCACGTTTTCCTTACGTAATGAGCTCATAGGTTCTAGAGTTGAACCTGGTAGCTCTAATACCATGTGTAAAATGCCCATTGTTCTACATAAAAAAATTCTATGTTTTTACCCATAAGTGAATGGTTAATGCAACTAACATTATGAGCAATAAAAAATTTATTTTCTTTTCCATAATATATGCACTATTTGAAACATAACCTTTCCAAACTTTTTCATTACATAATCAAAGAATCATTTCATCGATATAAGTATGATTTCACTTTACATATATTCAAGATAACATTTCACATTTATAATTTCCATATAGATTGATACATGATTATATACATAGCTTCAACAAGCTGGCATGAACTCAAAATACAAACTAATACAGATGTCCTAACATTGGTGCATACATTCTAGATGTCCCCTTCCTTGGTGCATACATTCTAGTTGTCCCCAATACTGGCACGTACATCTTCAATTCTTGAACTAGAAATACCAATGGTCTAGAATGTCCTCCCAAATCTTGGCCACCAACTGTATGAGGAGAAGCATCACTCAAGCACTTTTCCATCAACCATGGACTTACAATAGTCCCCTACACATCTACCAAAACTTGGTAAGATGGCCCTCCCTTTGACGAAGAGATTGGTTTGGAAACCTCATCCTTCATATAGCCTTTCCTGAGCAGAGTGATGTGTCCTACATATCTAGAGCTTACCATAAATTCTACTTCTATATCTATGATATTCCTAGCCTAGTATATACTTGGCTCACAATGAATTGACAGTGTAGACAGTGGCTACGTACACTACTTTGGCCAAATATTCAACACCCAGTACTTCGAGTGAGGGTCATCTATATTCACCATAATAATTGCTCAATTTTTATTTGACCATTAATATTTTATTCTAAGGTTATCCCCTTTCCCATGGATTATCCTAAACCCAAGAATAACCTTCCCATTAACTCACATTAAACTGGCATTGCTACTAAGTACCTCAAAACAACTCTATCTTACCAATTAACCACATGGATAAATATAATGTCACAACATTAAATGACTCTATTTCAATAGTACAATCTCAACAATAAAAGTCTCCATTCAAGAGTGTATACTCAACAATAAATGACTCCCTTAAAAAGTATAATCTCATCAATAAATGACCTCAATCAAAAGTATACTTCAACAATAAATGACTTCTATCAAAAGTATAACTAGCAATAAAATGATCAATCCAATCATATAGGTTAATCCCAACCTATGAGCTTCAATCAATAATCAAATAAACATCCCAACCAAATAGGTTATCCTCAACTTAGGGTTTCATTTGAAAGTAAAGAAACGATTAAGTGATCAATCAAGTATAAATTATTAGTATGGTTTGCATGATGTCACTTCCTATCGATGACAACATGTCTATCATACAATCATTACTGTTGTATTGCTAACCTCATTATGTTAGGGTTAGAAGGAAAATATCTAACAACTAAATGTAGATTTGATCAATAAACAGAGAAATGAAACACATAGAAAAAAATTATAACGCAGAGAATTTAACATGGTTCACCCAATCCGGGCTACATCCACAAAACCGCAACCATCCAACGATTTTATTATCCAATGCAAAACTTATTACAATCTCATGAATAATCACCTTTTTTTCATCATACTGTAACTCCCATCCCAATCCCTTATAACAAGCTTAGAAGCTTCCAGATTAGGGTTCTACAAAGTCAATTTTTTTTTTCTTTTTTTTTGGTGATTTTTCCTTTTTCGGTGATGACACAAAAAAAATAGGAGAATTTTTTTTCTTGGGGAGCGCCCAACCCAGCCCTGAACCTCGGCGAGGATACATG
Organism: Sequoia sempervirens; assembly: GCA_007258455.2. NCBI lineage: Eukaryota > Viridiplantae > Streptophyta > Pinopsida > Cupressales > Cupressaceae > Sequoia > Sequoia sempervirens. Next base: position 36,793,312 of record VDFB02270651.1, on the reverse strand, counting down.
AAGAGTGTACAGTATAGCATGATCAGTCGCCACATACCAACACATTATTCACAAGGTTTTACCTAGCATTATAAACTAACAACTCAAGTTACCTCAAGACATCGATATATTCCATATTTTACATTTCATTCTACATACGTATAGTTTAGACTAACTATGTATAGTCTAAATAGAAACACCATCATCTAAATTCCCATATAGGGTATATAAAAGTATTAACCCAATAGATAGGTTCCACCAAAGCAAGAAACAACCAAGAACATGCAAGCATAAACAAGCCTTACAACATACTCAAAACCATTCCTTTCCAACATAGTAATCAAAACTATTTAACCTTTCCAACATAAAAGACAGGTATAGAAACTAGCATGCTTGTATAAAAGCTCCAATTTATTAAACTCCCTTCCTAGCTCAATTCCTCAAGCACGCTTAATAATTCCTCCAAGATCAGCTTAATTTCTTCTTCTAACCTCTCACCAAAACTCTCAACAATCACAAATGCAAAACAGCAAAGCAACTCTCAACTCTCAAGCTCTCAACTCACTAGCACAAAAATTGCAGCAGAATAACAATGAAGTAATCAAAATGAGAAGTGTAGAAAATGGTAGAATGAGCACCTCTATATATACTAAAATGTGAGCGACCAAAGGGTATAAACAAGCTAGTACTTCTACCACCTTTCTATCCTCATGCAACAACTCATCAAACTAACTTACAGGTTTGCAACACATAACAGTCCTCACCTTTCCAATGGATGAGTTGACTTGTTTCAAGGGACAACAAGACTCTTTTACTGAGTCAAATGAACAACAAGCTTATTAGCAAGCTTCCTATTTGGTTTGCACATCGAACTCCTTATATTTCTGCCAAGTTTACATTGACTGAGTCTCATGGCTAAGATATTGCTTTTCCAGAACTGTGCACAGTAAAGAAACTTCTTATGCATTCCATTTACTTATGCATTTACTTTACTTTGAAATTTATACACAACACATCTAATTTAAGTGTGCCTCTTAGACTTGGTTGACTTGGTCTAATTTTTACTTTATGCACAAGTTTCTCATATTATAACTGCACATTAAAAATGTAATGAAATCCTTATATGTTGTGCAGGCTTTTTAGCAGTTAAAACTACATTCTATTAATATCTCTCAACACCCACGCTATGGTATTAATTGCCATTTCAATGCTTTCACTTATTACGTAGAATATATCTTATACTTGCTGACTTTTTAATACATGTTTCCTTCACTATGGGCTACACAATACTTTTGTGCCTCATTTTACAACTTGCAAATCATTTAAAAATGTATTAACATTTACATATATAATATTAATAAATATATATATATTATAATATTTGTCATTATAATATATATATATATATACATTAACATAATTAACTATTTGTTGGGTAAGATGGCGAGCGAGGGTGAGAGCATAGGCGGGAGGACGGTTTTGAAATCTAAGGAGGGCGCGTCTAAGAAGGATGATGACATTGATGCAGATGCAGAGGTCACTATTTGCTGGTTGTTGGCGTCTCTTGGAGAGCCGTTGGAGATCTTTCTTCTCCTTCTTTGTGGTCGGGGGTCTTGTTTACTATCTGGGTCTCCTTCTGGAGCTTTTCTGAATGGTCGCTAAAGTTGTTTGTTACTTTTGTCAGCTCTTCCCTTGATTGCTTGGTGCCTTTTACTATTTCATTTCTTTGTAGCGGTGGGGTTCTTTGGTCTGGCATTTTTTGGTGGAGTTTCGAAGCAAACAGAGCGGGGGTCACTGTTGTTGTTTGCCTTGGTCTCCTTGTTTTCTGGTGCGAGCCTCTCTCTTTGGCTATAGATATCTTGCAAAATCTATGGATTGTTGTTTGGGGATGATGCCTTATGCTCTGTGTGGGGGGCTAGAGCGGCTTAATGTGTCTGTGATGAGATATGTTGTTGCATTCTTGTCTTGGCTTCTTTTATCGCCTGTTGAGGGGTTGTTGGTTTGTCTTTTGAGTGGCCCTTGCTCTCTTTGGTTTTCTTTATTTCTAGGGTTTGTTGGTCTAGTTGAGGCTGCCTTCGGGTGGTGTTTTGGTTTGGCCTCAGGCCTGGGTTTGTTCTAGGCTCTAGTTTTCCCCTTTTGGTTCTCATGTTAATGATTATATGGGGTTTCTTGTCTCTATGGAAGGCCTTTAGTTTTGGGATTTTTAAGTTGAGGAGGTTGCTCCCTTTGTATTTCTTGGAGATCCTAGGTCTTGGTTGGTTGGGTATGAACTGTGTCCATGTTTATGTTTGTGTGTAGCTGGCTGGGGTGGACTTAGTGTTTTATCTTTTGACCTTGGAGTTTGGTTGGCTTATGGGGGCGAAGTTTTCCCTCTTGTGTGATATTTCCTCCTTTTTATGTTTGGTTTTCATGGCAGGGGTATCTTCTCTAGAGGTGGAGATATGTTTTCATGGAGAGGAGGAGATCTTTTGGTGCTTTTGAGTGTTGGTTGGGGTTTTATCAACTTCTTCTTGCTGGTATCTGATTCTCGTGGTGCTAAGGGATGGTGTGATTGCCTTCTCTATTGAAGTTTCTTTCTGTTGGTTTCCTCATTTAGTGTCTTGTATGGAGGTGGATATTGTTGCTTTAGAGGTGGATCCCTCTCCTATTGAGGTGGAGATGGAGGTTGTCGAGCTAATGGGAAAAAATTCCCTCTTATGCAGGCTCCTATTAAGGTGGGGCTTGCATGTTCAAGAGAGAGGTGACTTCAGTGGTAAGGGTTCTTGTATCATCTTCTCCGATAAAGGGGAGCCCTATCCTTTTGAGGTGGAGGTTGGGTTGGCTATTTGGATGGGATGGTGTTGTAGGATTGCTGAAGCTTCATAGTGTGCTTTTATTTTGTTGCAGCTTGGCTATGACAGGCTAATTGTTTCCTGGCAGATTCAGGTGGTTATTATTACTTGTTAGGGTTTTTGATCCCTATTAAAACCTGTTTGTGTTGGGTTTTAGGTTCCCTGCAAAACCTATATGTTTGTAACTTGATTTATCTTGCTTATCTCTAATGGTTGTTGTTGTTTCGTTGCTGTTGATTTGTTGATTTCTCTCTATTTGCAGCTTACTCTCTTTGGATTGGGTTTTAGATCCCATCAAAACCATATGTATTGGGTTTCAAGGCCCCATCAAAACCTATTTTTCCCTTAATCAAAAACATAATTAACTATTTGATATTAAATATATATTTATATATTGAAACATAGAAAAATGGGGTAGGGTTCAAAATGCATAGGGTTATATACTAAATTTGGAATGTTTCACCAAAATTACTATAAATTGAAAGGGAAAAATGGGGTGTAATGAACCTACCTATTTTCTATTTCATTCAAGAAATGAGATCCTCCAAGATAGAATCAACTTTCAGCCCTTAGGTGAGTCAATTATATGGAAAATTTGTAGATTTCCTTTATGTGTGTGGAGGGGGTAAATATGACTGAACAACACTTTTGGGAGATGAAAATAAGATGGAAAATGACCTCAAATCTGTAACCTAAGACTTGATTCATGTAGATGCAACATAACTCTAACATAAACATTCAACTTTATGCAAATTGGATGAGTGGAAGACAATTAAAACCTGCCTCAAAATCAGTTGTAGAGTGTCTTTTGATAGAAACAGTGACAAAAATGATTGAATTGGGGTTTTTGGAGAAAGATTAAAAATACCAAATGCACTCATTTATGACATGTAAAGGTTGAATCTGATAGATGAAACATAGGTCTATCAAAAATAGTAAAACTTTTGGAAATTTGGGAATGGAAAATGTTGTGTACCTGTCACAAAACACTGTTTTTGTTGGGATATGGTGTTGTACACCATTGCATAAATTGATTTATTATAATATTGTAATTAAATAATTATTTAGTTGTGATGCACCTTGGTGGTGTGGATAATCACTCTAGGTAATTATTTGGGAACCCACTTATGTTGTATTGTAACATTGTATTATTATTTAATGTGTGGGAGACATGTGATAATAATTTAATATTGGGGAAATATTAAATAATGTGATGTCTTAGTGCCCAATATTAAATAAGGGGTTAGTGGTTTTGTATTCACATGGTTTTGTGGTAGATGGTTTCACCTTACTACTAGTTGTATTTTGTGTGAGCTTGTTTCTATAAAAGCAAACACATGTGTAGTGGTTTAGGTTGGCTGAGTGGTTTGGCTATCATTATTGAGTCTTCTTGAGGAGTGCATTTGTGAAGCATGGCATGGGATGTGTGGAGCCATGCTTGGACACATAGGAACACATTGGAGGGCTTAATGCTTCAGAAGTGTTCATTGTAACCCCTGTATTTGCTTATTGTTGATTAATATGATGGAGTATGGATGCTTTTGGAGGCTGGTTTTTCCCCCATGAGGGTTTTGCTAGGGTATATCTTGTGTCATCTTTGATGGGTATGTTGTCTATTCTCTTGCATGTGGATTTTGAGTACTTATTTGCATTGTTATCTCTTTTGGGTTATGTGGAAATTATCATTAGATGGCTGCAAGTTTCCTTACAAGTGGTATTAGAGCTTTCATGGTTGAAGATTTTTTACTATAACCCTAGGTTGAGAAAATATTGCTTGAATTTTAAATCTATGTAATGCATGATAGAATGGAAGACATGGAAAGATATGGGGGTTTTGCATGTTGTTTATGTAGATCTAAGGATTTTGGGTTTGTTGTTATGATGGGTTGTTAGCATATTTGGGGTGTGAAAAAATTTAGGGCAAAAAGGGTTTCTTGGTTATGCATTCAAATGGGGGTTTTGTGGGGGAAATTTTACCAATGGACTCCTAGGATAAAAATGGACCTCATGGTTGGATTTAGGTTGGCCGAGAGATGAATTTTGATATATAATTTGACCTATTTTGAAGAAGTTGAAAAAAATACAATTTTTTTTTAGTAAAATCCCCTTTTGTGCAGTCGTACGACCATCATTTTAATATTCAAAAAAAAAAAAAAATCCCATTGGTGAAAAGGTCTTGCAAAAATAAACTAAAAAAATAAATAAAATCAAAATAATAAAAGTCGAAAAGTTAATTTGAAAATCTTTTTAAAAACAAAAATTATATAAATTAAAAAATGGGGGTCAACCCCCCCTTGTACCATCGGTACCCACGCTGCCAGCGTGGTACCCTATGGTACTCGCTGATAGTGGTACCATCAAGGTACCACTATGGCAGGCAGGGACCGTAGTACCCCACGTGGGGAAAACAAATCGTTTTAACATTTAAAAAATGTTTTTTATAAATATCCACCACCTTTATATAAATTTGCCATGGTAATATTAATGTCAACCCTCTTTTTAAATATTGAAAAATTAGATCAAATTTAATGAAATTTCAGGTCCGAAGTCCATAAAGGGTGGTGCCACCACTGGCGGGTCACCGCCCCGCCACCACTAGCGGGCCATCGCCCCACCACCAGGGGGGCATTTTTTGCTTCTAATACTCTAATTGGGAAACTTTCTTCCAGAGGGCATAACTTTCACCTAGGTGCTCCATTTTTTGACTTCTTAGACTCATTGGAAAGGTGACTCAAAGATCTACACTGTAGTGCCAGTGATGTTTTGATATTTTGTATTTTTGATAGTGTTCTGCTAGCTAGAATTTAGGTGTTCTATTTGAGCTTCGAGAGGTCATATCGGGTGCATACAGAGTCAGATTTTGGACTTCAAATAGTCAACAGAAAGCTTGTTCAGAGCATTACACAGTGGATCAGGTTTGGAGTTGTTTTGAAATGATTTATTTATTAATATTATATCTTGAGTTGTTTATGGGTTACTTTGACTATGGTGATACTATGAGCTTATGAATTGTCAGATCTATGAGATTTGATGTTGGATTCATTGTATGCTCAATTGTACATCTCATATTATTCTCTTTTTGACATGGTTATCATTTTTTGGTTGGATTTGTATGCTTCATTGTTGTATCTACAAGTTGTGTAGCATTGTAGGCGGTCTATACTTATTTGTTACACCTATGACTTGGACATGGGTTGTTTATGCCCATAGATATTTCAATGTTGATGCATTTTCAGTTTGGTGGCTTGGTTTAGTCACTTAGTTTGCTAGTTTTGATGTCATGTTGAGGAGGTGAGATGGTATTACCAAGTACAACTTCATGATGTGAGTCCTATGTAGTTGACTATGTTATGTAGATATGTGGAACACAGTTGGGTTGAGTTATTGGTACATTTGGTGGTGATCATGGTGTCATGGATGTTTCTTGTGCTTTAGAGATTTTGGCATGTCATGATGGTTTATGCAGGTGCATTATTGGCGGTGTTGGATTGGTTCTTGATTCAGGTTGTGGCAATGAATCTTCTTGGTATGAGGATCATGGTTTACTTTTCCTTCTTTATTGGGGAGCTCATGTTGCATTTGAGTTCTTTGATTGTGTGAGGGCACTCTTTGGTTGATTTTTATTAGGAGATTGTTATCACGATGTCATGATAGCTTGTTACATTCATTGATTATACACTTTCAATGGGAGATTTTGACAGTGATGGATTGGCAGTGATGGATATTTTTATGATGGTTTGTTGGTAGTTGTAGGTATCGTCTTGGCTTGGAGATCTTGGTTTCACTTGTATGTTACTGATATTGCAGTTGAGTGTGTACAAACCTGGATGATCTTCATGGAGAGGATGGTTGTCATGATGTCATGTGTAGCTTGTATCACGGTTCAGTGGGAGTTGTTGACAGTGACATGGATGCATCATTTGGTATGGTTATCTTCATGTGATTGGAGATATGTTTTCTTGGTTTAGAGTGTTTTTCTATTATGCCATGGTTTACTCTTGATATTGGTTTAGATTTTGGCATGATACTTTTTCTCTTGAGATCAGGATGTATATGTATGTTATGGTGCATGTGATCTCCTAGGAGGAGATGGTTAGATCATGGATGTCATGTTTATGTTCTTGATTCTTGATTGGAGCTTTGACATTGATCGTGTGTGGTTCTCTTTGTATTGGGTACATAGATCATTTACTTGATTACTTCATGATGGTGCTATGTTACATTTGGAGTTTGGTATGGATTGATTGGTTATAGGTACTTATGGATACTTGGAGACTTAGGTGATGGTTGGAGTTCTCTTGTGATTAGAGACATTTGCTTGAGATGATTACTCTTTGGAGGTTTCAACAGGAAGACCGAGGAGCTTTCACCTGGTATGGACGTGAGTTCATGTTGGAATGATAGAGGAGATTGTTCTTGGAGTGAGTCATTATGGCTTGGTTATCCTGGAGGATCATTCTCACTCCCCACTCTTGGTCTACTCAACAACTTGGTATTTGAGAGGTATTTTCCCATTATATCTTTCAAATGTGTTATGTTTTGTGCTTTGATTCTCATGGGATTGAGTTGATTCATGGTGATTGATTATGGATACTCATTTGAGGATTGGTTTAGCATGATTTTATATGCTTTATCTTTCATAGATATGGATCTTGAGCTATGGATAGTTAGTTCTGGAGGATTCATTTTGACAGATGTTTTGGCATGGTTGTCTCCTCGTGCATTTGAGTTTATGATATCATTATTTGATGAGGATTGTTAGGAGATAGTTTATGGGCTGATTTCCAGTATTGGGGATGGTTAATTTGAGTTTGATCTTCTTGATTTGAGAGGCTTATATCCATGTTGGCATTGTTACATTGATTCATATGTTGTACTTGGTCTATGAGATTGAGTGTTATGGATGTTGTTGAGGCTTTTCATTTGGGGTTGTTTAGGAGATCATACTTGACATAGCATTACGCTTTTGAGGTGTTGGTTGGAGGACATTATGGTTTATAGGTTTCTTTCTTCATGGTTCTTTCCTGGATGTTCATGTTTGGGAGGATGGTGGCAACATGTTGCGAGAGATTATGTAGCTTCTTGGGTTGCATGTGTGGATCATTGTTATTGTTCTTGGTACTCCATGCTTTGATTTACTTATCACACCTTTATGTATAGTGTTGATTGGTAGAAATGATATGATTTGACATTATATATGCAGTGGGAGTTCTTGGATATGTATGTTCTTCATTGCTAGGTTTTATATAGGGAGCTTGTGGTTACAATTTACAGGTTGCATATGTTCTTGGCATGAATATAATGATGTATTGATACCTTGACGGTATGGATGGTTGGATGTATTAACATGTGTTGTGGATGCTATTTCTAATCATGTGGGTTTTTCAATTGACAACTTGGTTAGAGCCTTTGTTATCACTTGGATTTGATTCTTGTGCTCGTGGATTGGTGCATCTTCACCTTGGCATGTTCCTTTTATTCCATAGGTGGCATGTTTGAGGATGAGAGGAATTCTTGCTTGAGATGGTGGTCACTTTGTTCTTATTACAGGTATCTTGATGGAGCACAAGATCATGTTACAAATTCATGTGGTTTCATGTATGGCTATGATGATGTATTTCATGTATTGATCTCTTATGCAATGTATACAGTGGGAGAATGTTGGGATATGGTGTTGTACACCATTACATAAATTGATTTATTATAATATTGTAATTAAATAATTATTTAGTTGTGATGCACCTTGGTGGTGTGGATAATCACTCTAGGTAATTATTTGGGGACCCATTTATGTTGTATTGTAACATTGTATTATTATCTAATGTGTGGGAGACATGATAATAATTTAATATTGGGGAAATATTAAATAAGGTGATGTCTTAGTACCCAATATTAAATAAGGGGTTAGTGGTTTTGTATTCACATGGTTTTATGGTACATGGTTTCACCTTACCACTAGTTGTATTTTGTGTGAGCTTGTGTTTATAAAAGAAAACACATGTGTAGTGGTTTAGGTTGGCTGAGTGGTTTGGTTGTCATTATTGAGTATTCTTGAGGAGTGCATTTATGAAGCATGGCATAGGATGTGTGGATTCATGCTTGGACACATGGAAATGCATTAGAGGGCTTGATGCTTTAGAAGTGTTCATTGTAACTCTTGTATTTGCTTATTGCTGATTAATATGATGGAGTATGGATGCTTAATTTAGAGGCTGGGTTTTTCCTTCATGAGGGTTTTCCCAAGCTATATCTTGTGTCATCTTTGATGGGTATGTTTTCTATTCTCTTGCATGTGTATTTTGAGTACTTATTTGCATTATTATCTCTTTTGGGTTGTGTGGATATTGTCATTAGATGGCTGCAAGTTTCCTTACAGTTTCGAAAGTTGTCCTAGGACTCATTCACCTATAGGAAAATGGGTCTTTGTTCACATTTCCAAAATTGATTTCTAGGTCCTCTGCTTGTATGTCTACACTTCCATATCCTTCGGGTTTCATAGTCAGATAGCTGAAAAATAAATTTAGGATTTGAGTTTCTGTGGGATGACAACAAAGGTGACAACAAATACAACTTTGCAATTTTGCACTTTTGAGATCTTCAAATTTTCTTCAACCTATGAACCTACAAATATGTAACACACAAACAAAGAGGGAAAAATGTTTTTTCTTGGGTGAATGGGGGTTTGCCTTTGTCAAACCTCATTTTGGTAATTAAACTTTGAAATGAAAGTATGAAAGGATGAAGAATGAACAATACAATGTTGTAATTCACCAAACCCTTGATTAAACCTTTGAAGGATTGAAATCTTGATGATGATCTTGCCTAAAATGGATTCAATGGATGTGGATTTTGATGCTTGAATCTTGCATTGGATCTTTGACTTGAAGGCTTGGATTAGATCTTGAAACCTACATCAGAATGTTAGCTCCAAAAACATGTGTGATTGCAAAAGACTTTGACATGATGCTTGAGATCTTGATTGCTGCAACAAATGATGAAGAAATTTTCCCTTGAATGCTCTTCACAATAATATTTTCTCTCGTGAAATTGCTCTTCAAAAATCCTAGATGATTTGATAAAATAACCTTGTATTTATAGACATTTATCCTTAATTTCTTGAAATTAAAACATTACAAGCCAACATTTAAAATTTGAATTTAGGATGATAAAAATACCACCAAATCATGTTTTAAAAATGGGTTCCAAGTCCTAGGGAGGACCCATTAACCCATGGGAGAATGGGTCCTAAGTCCCTATTCCTGGAACACACATTGCTCAAAGTTTTTAATTATGTGTTGGCATTAATTATTATCAGGTTTCCCCTTTGGAATATGTAATTTATTAGGCTTGTAGATGTAAAATAGGGCTTATTGAGGTATAATTAAGCTCCATTTAATTAAGAGGGCCCAAATAAGTGTGTAAATGTAAAGGGATACATTTAATAACAATAAATTGAAGCATTATTAAGTCCATTTTAAATAAGGAGGGTCCAAACAAGTGAAAAAATGTAAAGGGTTACATTTTTCTACACTACATTTAGCCCCCTCTTTAGTGAGAGGATGACCCTACGTCAAACTCACACTAAAGTAGACAAATACATGTCAAGAGGGGTCCAAGTGCACCAATGTTGATGGAAAAGGATGACAAAGATCAAGGAGGTGACCAAACCCCCAAGACCCAAGATCCCATGTCAAACCAACATAAGCACAAAGGGACACACACAAGATGTATGATATGCAGCAACAAAACAAGATACACAAACATACAATGTCAAAGAATAAAAGAAAGAAAAAAAGAAAAATAAAAAAAGGGATGGATCAAGCCTTGACTATCCAACTCGATGTGGACCATGCCTTAGTTGTTTGTCCAAAAACTTTTACAAGTGGAACTCGCTGTCCACTATGTAAACAAGAATGCATGCTCACACGGGCTAGTGAAATAAGTTGTCCACTAGGTGAGCCCCCAAGGGTGGAAAATGAGAGAATCTTATTAGACTCTCATACCATACCAAAGTTATACCTCTGATAACTTTAATAAGGCACCACCCAATATAAACTTTGAGCTTCATAAGGCTTAGCAAGCTGCATTATGCTAAACACTTATGAACAAAATGCAAATAAGATAATACATGTTCAAAGGGGTTTTTCTTAATTCATGTAAGGTCTCCTTTTAGGAAACTTTGTGCCTAACGTCCCCAAGAGAGGACTAGTTGATGATAAAAGATTCACAACCTAGGGAATACCAACCATAGCATTACCACTAAGAGGAATATCATATGCTTAGAAAGGTCACACTCTTGAAGGAAATCAAACCCAATGTCTCCAAGAAGAAGACACATCACATGAATTGAGAAGACCACACTTTGAATAAAAAATTAATAATTCATGGGAGGTGTATAATATCATCACTAAGAAGGGAATGCGCAAACCATGAACGGGGGGCCATATACCCCTCACTTAAAATGCCAACATACTTGCTATGTTCGTATTTTAAGTAGAAAGAGAGAAAAATAGGATCCTTGAAAAGAATGCACATCTCAAACAACTAGCTATCCTTTCCCCCCAATCATAGAGACAAAGACAACCAACAAGAACTATCATGTTGTTTCCAAGAGGAATATGGTTGCACCTCATATTATACCACCATGAATAGCATTGAGTAAGACACATAAAGCTACTTATGCTACATAGCGATGAGCAACATGATAGGATGAAAATCAATATGAATTAGAGGAAATAGGTGCATCAACACAAGGAAGAGCACCACAACCCTTAAGATGTTGAATTTTATCACTCAAAGCCTTACATTCATTAGTAGAATGACCATGAACTCTATGATATTGCACAAAATGAGCTTTTGTTGTAAAATTTCTTTCGTGTTCTTGGAGGGAGAGATATCAAGTGATCTTGGAGAGGTCTCGACGAGATACTCTCTTGATTAATAGTAGAAAATGTTCCTTTCTTTTGCAAACAAGAAATCTCTTGCTTAGTGCAAGGTGTCATACATACACAACTCTTTAGATTGTGAGATTTTTTACTCTCCCTTAAAGGAGGGAATAAAATCTAATGAACTCCAATCATTACTAAGACATGTCCTAGGAGTGTTTTTTGAACACCCGAAATACTGAGAGGGGGGTGAATCAATATTCCTTTAAACCAATTAACATAATAGAAATAATTTCAATGATGTAAGAAAGCATGAATACAACCACTAAATCACATGACACATGAACGAAAATATTTTTACATTGAAAACCTAAAAAGGAAAAACAACAATGAGGGTTAGCTCATAATATATTATATCTAGACATAATATATTACATAAAGGCTCACTGCCAGGACACACTGTCCAAAAAAAGGCTCACAACCCACTGAGAAAGAACAAAGAAAGGTTGGAAACACTACCTATTTGAACTAATATAATAACATCTATCATATATTAGATTATAGTTCCAATGAAGTATAAAATGATCTTTACACTCATCTGAATCAATACTATGCTCTATTCACATTCTGTTTAATACTGCATTGCACACATGTAGGTGAAACACCATACATGTCATATGTCACATACAGTCTGCTCTACTACATCATTCACCACATTTGCATATCACACTCTTTTCCACACTCTCTCTCTCTCTCTCTCTCTCTCTCATTTCCTCTACTTCCTTCATCAACCTTCAATGTTGATCTCATATATATATACACATCTTGTGTAACTTCAATTAGGTTGGCCTAATTAGAAGTAACACACAAAATTAAGTATGTCATCCTCAAAGAATTTAATCCAATCTTAGTGCCTAATTTCAAAATTCAATTTACATCAAGATAGGTCAACATGGACCTAATATAAATCCCATATAAGATAGAGTTACTTGCTTATCCTCATCAAACATGCTAGGTCGGCCCAAAATAGACCTAAACACAAAATATTCAAGTGTACATGTAATTTTCCAAACGCGTGACCTTAAATCTTGATCTTCCTTTGAATTCCCATTCAACCAACATTTATTAGCTTCTCTTCATTATCACAAAAAAAATATTATTCGCAAAGAAATGTGGAATCTCCCACACCGATGCACTGTACAAAAATTAACTGTGATATACAAAGTTACACACTATCATTCATATCTTTCGGGAAACTTCATAGAATGTCAAAAATTCTTGAATATAGTTGCATCTAATGAACTCAAAACTATAGTTACAATCGTAGAAGATTATACCAACATGCAGTGAAGTGCAAACCCAAAAACTAACGTAGTGAACCACAAAACCGTTAAAGGAAATTCTTAGCCAATTTCTTGATAAGCCATACTTTTAGGACCAACTTGCGTTGTACATAAGTCACCAACAATATTTCTAGATTATGATAGGATGATCATAACAATGTTGACATCAATGACAACACTGGATCAAGAAATATATACACTTCACGCTCATGTTGCCAAATTGCATCATCAATGACAGACTTTCAACTTCCAACAATCTCCCCCTTTGTCATTGGTGGAAACATGCATATCAACAAAAAAAATTCAAAAGATTGTTTCAAAACTTGTCTCCCCCTTACACACATCTCTCCCAAAAGGATTTCTCCAATATCTCTCCAAGTATTCCCAGGAATCTATATTCAAAAGTTTGACCAAAATACTTTTCAACTATCTCTCCCCCAAATGTTTTGACAAAAAAAAATTCCACTATCTCTCCCCCTTTGACATCAATGGAAAAGGATGTGCAAAGTTTTAGTACACTCCCTCAGATATATATGTTGACTCCCCCTTAGAGAATTAGTTAAAAAAGAACTTTTATGCAATAAAGTATTTTGAAAACTTAGGAAAAATGCATAGAAGTAAGAATTGCCAACTTGAAGATGTTGACCCTTTGAGCTTCTTCAAAATGTTTTTCCAAGTAGATCTACCTTCCTCCCAAAGCCTTTTTGCTTTTGTTAGAGTCTTGCACTGTAATTCAAGCTCTATTAGTGTCTCTTCTCCTTCTTCCACAGTATTGGGGTTGAGATTTATTCCTGAGAGTTTTTCAGTACTAGCAAGGGCACTTGAGATAGGAATATGTTGTATCTTTACTAAGTCCCTTAGCATCACATATTGTCTAATCATTTCTTCTCTCTGATTCTGCAAGGCGAAGAAGTTGTCATGTAGCTACATAATGCCAGTCCAGGTTTGATTGTCTCTGTCTTTTGCTAGATCATAAGTATATGCTTCACAACTTATTTGTGTTTCAATTGAGCTCATGGCATCCTTTATGCTTCGAGTGTTATTCGGCCATTTCAAGCAATATGAAAGTAGGTTTTGTGCTTCTTCTTCACAGGTTTGAGCATCCTTCAAACATTTCATAACCTTGCGATGTGCACTTGTACATTTCCTTGTGATATCTACTAAATTCTTCTCTGCAGGCCTTTCCTCTGATTCACTTGTAACTTGTCCTTTTAGTATGAAGACATATACCTTGAATGAATCAGCCAAGTGTCTAAAATTTTCTATAGCAGATAATGATGCATCAATGCTTGTTCCAGGGGTTATCTCTTGTAAGGCTTTTATGGCTTCATCTATATCTTGCACATTGATAGTTTTGACTCTAGTGACTCTAGTTTCATGCTCATGTTGAGCATCATATGCTTGAATTATTTCTTCAACATTAGTACCCTCTTGCTCTATAAATTCTAGAGGCTTCTGCTCTAGTTCTATCCTCTAATCTTGATCTATCGAGGTCTTTGGGGCTTTTTAGAAGAACTTTTGCATAGTGAACAACTTCTGCTTCAATCACTTCATAGTCTAATTCAGAGATCCAAATAGTTTTGGGCTCAATTTCTTCCATAAAGTAAAGTCAATGGAGACAAGAAAATTAATGTCTCTTAAGTAACTTCCCAACACACTCTTAGGAATTCTCACTCTTTTATTCATTCTCCTTTGAAACATTCCAAAGATTGTCGCAAGAGCATCATCTTGAGCATCTAGACCTCCAAGTCTTCCCATACGATTTGCTATCTTATGTGTAATAGGTTTTGAATTTTTCCAATTCACTTTCCCAATCATCGGTACTTCCTTCATGAAGCATAAAAGTAGACAAATCACCAATGTTCCATACCTAAATGTATGCTTCTTATTCTTCCTAATCTCCTTCAAGTTTTTCAACAAATGTTGTCTGAGTAATTCATAAAGGTCATAGTCAACACCATTTTCAATCATATCTTGTAAACTGTGAACGACGATAGCAAAGACTGTATTGTCTCTATTTGGATGATAGATTTTGTGACCTATAAACATTGTAGAATACCAGACTATTGGGTTTTTAATCAAGTTCAAAGTGAACTATTTTTCAACAAGGGTATCACTTGTCTTCTCCATTATATCCTTGACTTTGATATATTTTCGGTCTGAAACTAGTCCGGAGGACCACAAACCAGTTATGTCTCTAATTGCTTCCTTGGTTATCATGTGCAGGTTATCAATCCATATGGGTTCATCATAAATTTTGCTTAACAACTTCTAGTGTACTTCTCTTTGTCCTCAAACAATGGAAACTTCTACCACACATCCAACCTCTTCTCACTTAGGTTTTTGTATTCTGGTTTTACGGTGTCATCATTTTCTTCCAATTCATATGTCCATAGAATAAATCATTTTCCAAAGGAGATTTCCTCTATTTTCCCATGAATATACGCTTTAATATCCTCAGTCAGTAAAACTCCATAGGGAGTGTTAGAGAATACACCTGCTAGATCTTCTAATAAAACTTTGATGGTATGCCTTTTAAGTTTAGGTTGTGGTCTTTGTGGGATGTCTACAACCTTCGATCCTTCCCTTGCATTTAAATTGCTTTTAAAGAAAAATTTTGGAAGACTGGAATATGCAAAATACCTCTTAAACAACTCGACGAACTTAGGGTTTTGATGTTTGACCATCAGTAGACGTGTTGAACCCTCAACTTCTTCTTTTGCACCTCTCTTCCTCTTTGCATGTGTATAATAAAATGAATTTTTCTTCCCAAGCACACTTTTAACTGTTTGATTTGACCCATTTCAGCAATAAATGCTTTAGACCAAAAGCTGGTAAACTTTGAAACCTTGTATGCGCAGTCAATTTTTAGAAGCTTTGCAAATTGCCACATTAAACAATTTCCTTTAATAGTTTTTACCAAAATATTCATATTATTCATCTCCATCTTATTTCTTCGTGTCAAGCCATGACACATTATGTTGGAAAGGGGTTATATGATTTTTAGTAAAGCTCCCCCTAAGCCATATCTTTGGGCTTAGTTATCGAAGGAAACATCTACAATGGGGATTGGTAAAAATTCTCCCTTATCCTCAGTCTCTTCTTTCTTTCTCCATATCCTTTCCATTTCCTTCTTTACTTCATTAAGGTCAATTTTCTTGACTTCTTCATCTTTCTTCATAGGATCATCCTTGTGTTCTTATTTCTACAAAGTTTAGCAATATGTCCAGGCTTTCTGTAATTGTTGCATATGAATTTTTTTTTTATCATTGTTCCTTCCATTTGTTTTGAATATGCATTGATTAGATTTGTGTCCAAATCCATAGTGTGTATAGCAATAGCCATTAAATTATTGGATCATTCCACCATTTTTGTATCTATTCATCATCTGACTTTTGCATTCACTTGCTCTATGTCCAAACTTCTTGCATGTAAAGCATTCTTGCATGTAAAGCATTCTTGCATGTAAAGCATTCTTGCATGTAAAGCATTGTCCAGTAAAGGATGAAACATTTTGAGTCATATTGCTTCTACATTCCATAGCTCTATGTCCAAATTTAGTGCAAGAATAATAGAAACCATTGAAAGATTAGTACCTTTGAGCATTTGGTTGTCTAATAGGGGGTCTTCTAGCATTGCTTCTTTGATTTCAAAACTTTCCATAGTTCCTTTTTCCTTCAACTTTCTCAGGTTCACTGATCTTATTTGCATTATATTTTTGATCTACTTTAAAGTTTTCTCCTCTTTCAAGTCCCAAACCTCCTCTATATTTAGTTGCTTTCTATCTAGCAATCAACTCATCAAGCATTTTAGAGCTTGTCTTAAATTTGTCTTTATGAATTCTTGATTTTCCAAATCTGATCTCAGATTTACCACCTCTTGTTCAATCCTAGTGTACTCATTAGTCTTGATTTCTACCATTGTATTCAAGCATTCCTCAATTCTTTTCTTTTCTTCCACTTGTACTCTTAGTCCAATGATGTCTTCATTCACATGCCTCAATTGTTCATTGACTTCCTTATGCCTTTCTCTAAATTTCTTGATTTTCTCTCTTAGTTTCCTAATGCATTCATTTTCCTTTTTTAGATTTTCCTCCAGATCTCCATTCTCATTTTCAATTCTGTTAAGATCTTTAAGAGAAACTTTGAGTTCTCCATCTTTTTCTAGCATGCAATCTTCTTCTGTGTATTCAATTGTAGAAATTTCTTTTAGAGGAGTAGGATACTTTCTTTCAACCATGTGATCAAAATCCAAGATCCTCCCAAAGCGATCAAGCTCCTTCCAAGGATCCAAGCTCTGATACCAATTATTGAACACCCAGAATACTGAGAGGGGGTGAATTAGTATTCCTTTAAACCAATTAAACATAACCCATTCAATTAAGAGAATATAAATAATTACAATGATGTAAGAAAGCATGAATACAACCATAGAATCACATGACACATGAACACCAGTATTTTTATGTGGAAAACCCAAAAAGGGAAAAATCACGGTGAGGGTTAGTTCACAATATATTATATCCGAATATAAGATATTACATAAAGGCTCACTACCAAGACACACTATCTAGAAAAAGGATCACAACCCACTAAGAAAGAACAAAGAAGGGCTGGCAACACTGCCTATTTGAACTGATATAATAGCATCTATCATATGCCATATTACAGTTCCAATGAAGTATAAAATGATCTTTGCACTAATTTGAATCAATACTCTACTTCATTCACATTCTGCTCAATACTGCATCACACACATGTAGGTGAAGCACCATAAATGTCATATATCACATACAATATGCTCTGCTACATCATTCACCACATTCATATATCACACTCTTTTCCACATGCTCACTCTCTCTCACTACCTATGCTTCCTTCATCAACCTTTGGTGTTGATATCATATATATATACACATTAGGTGTAACTTCAATTAGGTCGGCCTAATTAGAAGTAAGATACAAAATTAAGCATGTCGTCCTCAAAGCATTTTATCCACACTTAGCACCTAAATTCAAAATTTAATTTACATCAAGATAGGTCAGCATGGACCTAATATAAATCCCCATACAAGATAGAGTTACTTGCTTATCCTCATCAAACGTGTTAGGTCGACCCAAAATAGACCTAAACACAAAATCTTCAAGTGTACATGTAATTCGCCAAATGTGCGACCTTAAAGCTTGATCTTCCTTCAAATTCCCATTTAACTAACATTTATTAGCTTATCTTCATCATCACAAAACAAAATAATTATTTGTGAAGAAGTGTGAAATCTCCCACACCAATACACTATACAAAAAGTAACTACGATATATAGGGCTACACACTGTCATTCATATCTTTTGGGAAACTTCACAAAATGTCATAAATTCTTGAATATAGCTACATATGATGAACTCAAAGTTGTAGTTACAACCATAGAAGATTATACCAACATGCGATGGAGTGTGGATCCAAAAACTGACGCACTGAACCACAAAACTATTAAAGAAAATACTTATCCAATTTCTTGATAAGCCATACTTTTTGGATCAACTTGCGTTGTACATAAGTCACCAACAATACTTTCAGATTATGCTAGGATGATCATAACAATATTGACGTCAATGACAACACTAGATCAAGCAATATATACACTTCATGCTCATGTTGGCAGAATACATCATTAATGACAGACTGCCAACTTTCAACAATGTTTTGCGTGATTACATTGATATTAAGCGAAGATTTCTTTGATTCTTTTGTTTCTTTCGAAGGATAATAACCAAGACCACTAGTTTTTTCTATTAGTTCGTGATTCACCAAGGTTAAAGTTGGCTTATAATAACCAAGACCACTAGTTGTAATACTATTGGTGTTGAGTGAAGGCTTTTTTGATGCTTTTGTTTCTTTTGAAGAGTAATAACCAAGACCACTAGTTGTTTCTTATGTGTTAGGCTCTAATAGGGACACAAATACCTTATTATCTAGCACCACATCCTTTCCCACTATAACCAAGTTGTTTCAAAAGTTCATAACCTCTTTCATAAAGCTTTTCCATTTCTTTCAGATTCGGTGGTTGTTCATAGTCAACTTCATCAAAGTTTGTTGTGTAATTTGTTTCTTCTTCTAAAGTGGTTGAAGTGGACTCTTTCAAAGGTTCTTCCGAATTTTGTGTTCACATTACCGCTAGTTCTTTTCCTTTTTTAGGCTCTTTTGTTATGATCTTGTATTCTCCCATGAATGTAGGTGTGAAATCTTATAAGGAACCCCAATGATCTTCCAATAACTTTGCGACCTCTTCAATATAATTTTATTTTTCTTTCTCTTGCACAAGTTCCACTTGTGTAGTTGGTGCCAATGTTTTCAAAGGACTTTCCTTGTCTTTCTCATTGTGCAAACAATTTTTTGGTTTAGGGTCAACTTTGATTGTATAAACCTTGTTGTCATAGACATACTTCATGAAGGTACCCCATTCATTGCATGAATCCAAGGTCTACCTAAGAGAAGGTTATATGAAAGATTATTGGGAATGAAATGGATAGGAGCTTGCAATATGACCTTTCTAGTTGTAATAGGTAGTGTGATCACACCACGCGGTTGTTTTCCTATGTTATCAAATCCACAGATAGACAAAAAATTAGGTTGTATTTTGTTCCTGTCTATTCCAAGCCTATCCAAAAGGATTATGCTACAAACGTTAAGGGTTGAACCATTGTCAACAAGGGTTCTCTTTATCCCAGACCTATTAATAAGAGCCAGTGTCATGAAAGCTTCATTTTTTTTTTGCACTTCCAAAGGAGGTAGCTCACTTTGGTGGAAAACAATGTCTGAACTCATTTCTTGAATTAGAGATGCTATATCATTTGGTTGCACATTAGGAGGGATAGGAACTTGTTGTAAAGCACTTTGAAGCATGCTATGATAACTAGGTGAGGATTTAATAAGATCCCACAAGGATATCTTAGCAGGAGTATTCTTAAGTTGTTCAACAAGATCATACTCCTTTGCACTATGTAAAGGCAAACGAGGAGCACTAGGCAAGATAGGTTGAGGCAATGGTAATGAGGTAGGAATGGTTTGTGGTTGCCTATTGTTCCTTGTGTTATATGTGTGAGCAACAATATTATAACTCGGTTGTTGCAAAATGTTGTTACTATCAAGTTGCATTGTAAACTTCAAGATATCTCTTGGACTTAATGGTTTCTTTTTAGGTGGTTCTAAGATAAGCACAGGTTTATTTTAAACTTGTGGTTGATGTGAAGGCGGGTAAAGGCTAAGAAGTGGCTCAAGAGATCACTTCAAGGGATATCTAATGTTCATAACCTCAAAAAACTTACCCTTATTTTGATGATCTCTTAGTAAAGGGGGGTCTAATGTCACCTTATCATCTTCATCTAAGGAAGCCACATTACTATTGTTTGAAAGACATGTATCAATTCTATCATTTTATTGCACCATGATATCTTCCCTAGTAGGAGAGCTTTTAGGAGAGGAGCAAACACGATTTTGATCACATTCCATGGTTAGATTTTGTAGGGTAGCTTCATCATAAATAATAGAGGCATCAAGAGAAGAACAAATATGATTTTCTTTCTTACCAATGATTGAATCCTTTTGTTCAGTTTTATCTTCCCAAGTCAGAGAAGCATTAGGAGAGGGAGAAACAATATTCCCATGACTCTTAATGAGTGTGTCTTCTAACACCAAACTATCTTCTTCACAAATAGAAGAGATATTAGGAGAAGAGCAAATGTGATTGTCATGATTATCTATGATTACATCCCCATGTCCTATAATGTCTTCCCAAGTAGGAGAGGTAGGGGAAGAGAAAAAAATAGGATTGTCATGGCTCTCAATCGTTGGATCTTTTAACACCAAAATATCCTCTTCACAAATAGGAGAGATTTTGGTAGAAGTACAAATGTGATTCTCATGATTGTCCACATTTGAATCCTCTTTCACTAAAGCATTCTCAAAAGTAGGAGAGGTGTTGGGAGGTGAATGGAAACTAAGTAAAGTAATTTTAAGAAACATGTCAATGATCTCATCTTCTTATGTCATAATATATTCCCAAGTGGGAGAAGGTGAGGGAAAAACAAGACTTTGATGATTCTCAATGATTGTATCTTTTTTCACCAAGATACCTTCGTCACCAATAAGAGAGGTATTAGGAGAAGAACAATTATGGTTTTCATGATTATCCATGCTTGTATCCTCTTGTATCATATCATCCTCACAAATGGGAGAGATAGTAGGGTTTGAGTGAAGGATAGGCAAGGTGATATTAATGAATGTGTCAATGGTTTGGTTCTCTTGCTCTAAGATGTTCTCATAACTAGGAAAGATAGTGGAAGGATGGCTAGCATGTTTCTTAATGACCTCATTTCTTTGTTCTAAATTGCACTCATAAGAGGGTATGTTTTACTTATACAATCCATTCTTAACCATGTCAAAACCACATCTCTTAAAAGGAAACATGCGAACATGAAAAGTAATCTATCCAACTTATGCAATGCTTTACAAATGTAAACAATTATCCTACAAATCTGATGATTTTCAATGCTAAAATAGTTTTGAAATGATTTAAAATGGCTACAGTAAATGGATAATTAGACCTAGATGCATAAAACAAAAATTCCTGAAAATTGCCAGATTGAAACAGTGGGTTACCAACAGATCTGGGAAGTGTAGAAAACCACAAAAAAGCTCAGTAAAGTTGGGTTTTAGAGGCCCTAAAGGAATCATTCACCCATGAGCGAATGGGTCTCTTTTTAGGGTTTTCAAAACTAAAAAATGCAATTTCTAAGTTGTTTTGTGTGTTCTCTATTCCAGGTCTCAGACTGGTACTTATAGTTTCAAAAATCTAGAAAATCAGAGTTAAATGCAAGTGTAAAACGATGCTAAATGACAACCAAAATGACCTATTTTTATATGCAATTTCGATCCAATTTTCTAATTTAAGTGATTGAAAGTATGTTATTATGTAAACACTATGCAAAATCAATCTAACATTATACAATTTTTGTTGAATTTTTAGATTTAAAATGAATGCAAAATGTAATTTTACTCCTAAAATGCAATGCAACTTTATGCCAAATTTAGAAACCCTAAATGCAATTAATTAATTCAAATTCTAGATTTAGGGTTTGAATGCACTCCAGATAAAAAAAAATAGAATATTCAAATACTTGGGTTCACCAAAATGAAACATAGAAAAATAGGGTAGGGGTTCAAAACATATAGGGTTTTATACTAAATTTGGAATGTTTCATCAAACTTGCTAAAAATAGAAAGGGAAAAATGGTGTGTAATGAACCTACCTATTTTCTATTTCATTCAAGAAATGAGATCCTCCAAGATAGAATCAATTTTCAGCCCTTAGGTGTGTCAGTTCTATGGAAGATCTGCAAATTTCCTTTATGTGTGTGGATGAGGTAAATATGACTGAACAACACTTTTGGGAGATGAAAATAAGATGGAAAATGACCTCAAATCTGTAACCTAAGACCTAATTCATGTAGATGCAACACAACTCTAATATAAATAGTCAACTTTATGCAAATTGGATGAGTGAAAGACACTTAAAACCTACCTCAAAATCAGTTGCAGAGTGTCTTTTGATAGAAACAGTGACAAAATTGATTGAGCAAGGGTTTTGGGAGAAAGATTAAAAATATCAAATTCACTCATTTATGACATGTAAAGGTTGAATATGAGAGATGATACATAGGGCTATCAGAAACAATAAAACTTATGGCGAATCTAGGAATGGAAAATGTTGTGTACCTGTCATAAAACACTATTTTCAGAAGTTCTAGGACTCATTCGCCTATAGGAAAATGGGTCTTTGTTCACCTTTCCAAAATTGATTTTTGGGTCCTTTGCTTTTGTGTCTGCACTTCCATATCCTCTGGGTTTCACAGTCGGACAATCGGAAATAAATTCAGGATCCACGTTTTTGTGGGATGACAACGAAGGTGACAACAAATGCAACACACAAAGAGAGAGAAAAATGTTTGTTTTTGGGTGAATGGGGGTTTGCCTTGGTCAAACCCCATTTTGGTAATTAAACCTTGAAATGAAATAATGAAAGTATGAAAGGAATGAAGAATGAACAATACAATGTTGCAATTCACCAAACCCTTGATTAAACCTTTGAAGGATTGAAATCTTGATGTTGATCTTACATGAAATGGCTTCAATGGATGTGGATCTTGATGCTTGAATCTCGCTTTAGATCTTTGACTTGAAGGATTGGATTACATCTTGAAACCTAAATCACAATGTTAGCTCCAAAAACATGCATGATTGCAAAAGACTTTGACATGATGCTTGAGATCTTGATTGCTGCAAAAAATGATGAAGAAATCTACCCTTGAATGCTCTTCACAATAATATTTTCTCTCATGAAATTGCTCTTCAAGACTCCTAGTCAATTTGATAAAATAACCTTGTATTTATAGACATTTATCCTTAATTTCTTGAAATTAAAACATTATAAACCGACATTTGAAATTTGAATTTAGGATGATAAAAATACCGCCAAAACATGTTTTTAAAATGGGTCCCAAGTCCTAGGGAGGACCCATTCTCCCATGCGTGAATGGGTCCTAGGTTCCTATTCTTGGAACACACATTGCTCAAGGTGTTTAATTATGTGTTGGCATTAATTGTTGTTGGGTTTCCCCTTCAAAAAGTGTAATTTATTAGGCTTGTAGATGTAAAATAGGGCTTATTAAGGCATAATTAAGCTATATTTAATTAAGAGGGCCCAAATAAGTGTGTACATGTAAAGGGGTACATTTAACAATACTAAATTAAGGCATTATTAAATCCATTTTAAATGAGGGCCCAAACAAGTGAGAAAATGTAAAGGGTTACATTTTTCTACACTACATATATATACACAAATCGATGATTATATATATATATATATACAAACATTTATTTCATACATATATCTTCATATCTTCATATCCACACTAAAACATATATTTACATATTTATAGATGAGTATATATACATATTATATATATATATATATATATATATTCACGTACGTTGTATGTGTTTATGATATGTATATATGAATATACATGTAAATACATGTGTTATCATTAATATAATGACCTTTACAAATACATGGGTTCATATATACATACATATGTATGCATATCGATTGATCATACATGTATTGTATTTATGTGTAGGTCGTCGATTGTATACATACATGTGTATTCAATACACACATATACGTACCTTTATACTTATTCATAACCTTTGAGTATCTCAAACTATCAAAGACATTCAACTTCAAATATCAAGATGAAAAAAAGGAAACATAAGCGATTAACCCAAAGCTTCCTATCAATCAAAAAGATCAACCATGTGGTTTAACATATATAACCACAATCTCATCGATCGACATATATACATGAAATGTATATACTTATGAAATGCATATAATTATGAAATGTATATACTTCATTGATTAGCATATAATTATGAACACACAAAGAAGAACTTTCTCTTGATATAAAGACTCAATCACACAACCCCAAACAGGAACATTCAAAGGCTAAAACCACATGTCAAAACATACTCAAACCTTGACAAGAGGTTACTTACCATTTCACGACTATCTTGACTCAACTCTACTTGACCAACTAGGGTGTGAGTGTGTGTATGCTCAGTTAGGCTTATTAAGGGTTCCCAGACCAAGCTCCTCTCCCGAGTGATACTCTCCCTCTCTTTCGAAGGTTCAAACATGTTCCTTCATTCAAATTAGTACGTCATAACAATAGTCAACCATTCACATGAAATCCACTTGCATTGTAAATCATTTGCATCATCAAAGCATTAAAGTATTCACATTGCAAGACATATTCTTTCATTGCATTTTCATTAGTATAAAACATAATCATTCCTTTTAAAAGCAATAACATCTTAATACATATTTCAGTATTTCATTCTCCTATTGATCAGATTAAAGTTATGATAAACATTTATCATCATATTTACTTACAAGGTAAAAGTAACCTGGTAACTAAGAAACGGGGTGTAACACCAAGTGTTTTTGGGAAATTGGCTAAGTCTCAGACTGAGATAGTGTATTTTCAATGTAACAGAGGAACAATTATGTGGTCCACATTGCATTATCTTGTCATGTAGTTTTGAGGTAATAATGGTACATATTGAAGGAGTCTATATCTAAATTTTTAGGGGTTTTCATGTAAAATATGGTGTTCATCTATTGATTATTGTGGTGCATGCTTTATATTATTTATTTCCATTTCTGCAAGTTTAATAAGATGCTTTGTAATGCAATTTTAAGTTATTGAATTTTAGGGAATACCGATTCACCCCCCTCTTGATATTCTGGGTGTTCAACAATCACAACACTATATATATCACAACAAATCAATAGTCCATCCAAGCACAAAGGATTCCATATTTGGATCCAAATGAGGGGAAGAGTGGGAACTCAACTATGGCAAGGGTAAAACAAATATTATCATAATTGAAATCATATTGCAACTTCACAGGAACCTCAATTAACACGTTTTAATTTTTTTTCCAAATCTCCTTCCACCCAAAACCTAAGTCATAATGAAAGATCAAAAACCCCTCAAAGGTGGTCAAACTCATAACTCATAAGGAACATAAACCCTTACATAATCTCTACAAAAATATACACAAATTTCAAAGAATCTACTCAACCACAAATCCACACAAAGATTACAAAGCTTCTACAAGCATTTACACACATAAAAAATGCAAGAAAATAGAAGAGAGAGAGTATTCAAACCCTACCTCGAGATTTGATCTCAAAGGCTGAAAGTTGAAGTAGAAAACACAAGCCTCCCTTCTCCTTTCCTTCTAACAAGCCCTTCCCAAATGCCTTACCCAAAATCACCAAGAATCTCCATATCACCCAAAACCAAATTTCCAAAAATGCCAAAAGGCCCCTTTCAAACTCAAGGAAGGGAAATAAAAAGGAAGAAGAAGAAAAACTTCCTCATAACCACCTTAACCACCCCATCTTCGTCACTTTTGGAAATGGGTGGGTTAAGGGGTCTTGAAAACATAAAATATAATATTTCTAGGTTCTAACTACTCCCTCATTCCCATATATAACTTGTAAGTGCATTTTAAACCCATAAAAACTCTTCTGACATCACAAATAAAACATAAAAGTCATAAAAATAAATGTAAATAAATAACTCCAAATCAAAAGTTTTACATAACAACATTGTATTACCACACATAAATTTATACAAATAACAAAAGCACACATTCCACATTGGATCTCTTTAATTCATGCGAGTTGAGATTGGTATCCACGAGGAAATAAACAACAAAAAAGAGCCATGTAACCCCTTTGCAACCATTGGCCATATTACCTGTTCACTCAACAAAAATTGTCAGTATTTCATATAATTAATCACATCAATAGTCGAAGCATCAAGCTCACATTTCAAACACTATCTAAGACATGTCTACCATCTAAAATATTCTTATCATAGAGACACCATATATCCATCACAATTAATCTCCTTAATTATCATCATAGAATATCTACTTAGAATTTCACACATGTAAGACATTAGAAAACACAATAAGTTTCCATCACTAACAATAATACATCAACACCATCACATAATAAAAAAGCCCAAGGATATCCTAAATCAATATAAAATATAACTTCATCTATGCATAATAAATAAGTAAGCATCCACAAAACTCAAAGCACAATGCAATAGTCTCATCATACATAGGAAAACATAGAGTCAATAGGGAACAACACAAGTGGCATCTCCCATCCTCTCCCCTAGGATTAGAATTCCTCCTAGATGTCCTCAAAGGTGAGGCTACATGTGATCACTCGACAATAATCCTTTAGAAAATCCTAACCATTTAACAACAAGAATCTCATTATAAAAAATACTTCAAGACATACGATGCTTGGACCTTATACATAATATGTATTTTGAGTGGTGATTGTTTCCATAAATGTATGGAGAGTTCTATATGTGAGTGGCTGTGAGGAGTAGGCTATCATTAGTTTGGCTCCCTCTCCTTGACTACATCATTCACTTAGATCTTATAAAACTTGAATTGAAATTACTATGTATGCATTAGTAATATCATTACATTTCAACTATCAAATAACAAAAATAACTCTCAATCTTCTTATTATATTGAATGGTAAATAATAAATATAAATTTTGATCTCCTGCCTATTACAATAATGGTTGTATTACATTCAAATAATTTTATAATATCAATAACTACAATAACTTAATTCATACCAAAAACCAACAATAATAGAAAATCATATCAAACAATGCAACTATAGTTCACATCCAATTGTAGTATTGAAAAATTGCACCTTGTGGCAATTTCAAACTTGCACATCTAGTCTGCCACATTTATGACAAAAACCTATGTCAAAATTTCATGATTCCAACTTCATAAGTGACAAAAATGAAGCACTAACAGCCCGGATACCTCATTCTTGCAAAGTTTTGAGTAGGATGCTTCCACGACGCGTGAACATCCCCAAAATTTTTGAGATCCAAATGAGAATATTCCACATCTTTTGCCTATGGGATGTGTCATCATGGTAGAACACAAAATAATGGCTCTTCCTACCCATGCAACTTAAAAAACTCCATTTTCACTCTTATTCTCATTCATTGTCACCTTCTATCATTCATTCTCACCCTCTCTCATCCAATCTTGCTCTCTTCCCCATTCTTCTTCATTCTACTCCATTCTTTCTTGCTCTCTCTTACTTCCATAACAAAGCTCTACTAGATTTCTCTCAAGCAACAGTCAAGGCTCTCTTGCACATAAGCTTATCACGTTTATCAAGCCAAGAGGGGAGCCACAGGATGTTGGTAACGTTCTCTTGTCTTGTTTGTTTAATATTGTCTATTTGATAACGTCTTTATATTCGTAATAGGGGTTTTCCTCCTTCATGGGGATTGTTTCTATTACATGTCTTTATTATTGTGATAGGTGTTCTCCTCCTTTGCGGGTTTGTTTCTATCACACGTCTTTACATTTCATGTCTTTTTGTCTATCTCTATCTATCTATCTGTTCATGGAGGTGGAAATAACAAAATGGGGGTTTGAATAAGGCAAGCCCTAAAATAGCCCCTAATATTTTTCTTGTTATGTTTTGTGTGCATATTTACGAATTTGATAAGTTGGACGTTGTAGATTTAGGGCTCTTATCCTTTGTTTTATCAGAGACGACAACACAAGGCACAAACGTCCCTATAATGCACTGCCATCCGTGCTTGAGGCTTAGCCCTCTTAGGGGTAAAATCTATGTTTTATGCTCTTTCCATTTCTGTATATTAGAGATTATGATTTTGTCGTATATTTCTGCAATTAAGTGATTTCCCTATTATTGCTATTAGTAGCTTAGTTTCTATTTAATCAAGTTGTGTACATATTCTTTATTCTCTACCTTGTCACCTTAGATTTGTTCCTTGAGGTAATTGAGGGCTATTTGCTCCTTGAAGACTCCCCTTGTCTCGAGTCTCGAGGGTAGTGAATCCCCTCCTTTACAACAATGAAGCTTAAATACAAACTTTGTATGAGATTGCCCTTTGAAATCACTAGGGTTTTCATCCTCAGATTCCAATGCTTGAACATAATATTATTAAGTGCAAATAATAATCCTAGATGAACAAATTCACTCCTTTATCTCCTCCTTATTATACTAATGGTTGTATTACATTGACTAAGAATCTCCATATACTTTGAAATGCATGCTCGTGTAAGATTTTCATTCACATCAAATTGGGGATAAAATATATTGGTGAAATGTGCATGGCCATTCCATTTCCCATTTAGTTTTGTGTCCAACTTAGTGGAATAACTTAATGCAATAATATATGTACAAATGACATACTCTCATGCTTGGTTTGGTTCATAGTCCAATTCCAATCCCATTTATCTCACTCTTATTTGTACCATTTTATATACATTCACCATTTTCTCATGATCATTACATCCTCATTACACTTAATTCCATAAATTGGTTCCCTTAACAATATTATTTATTCTAAGGTTCATTTATGAGTGACTTGGGATTAATTTGTTCAATTTCATATGGGAGAACAACTTGATCACACTTTGCTTTCTCAAAGGTAATAAATAACTAAATTTACATCATCATCATATAGGCCATCTGCACATCTTCATATGTTGCGTTTGATATCACTCATTGCTTTGAACCCAATTTGACATATGAGAACCCACTTCCTTATCAAGTTAACAAACTCCTAAACAATACCCTTAGAGACCACCCTGACAAGTTCAACTATGTAGAAGACAACATTGAACATGCTTTCTAGTACACATTCTATCAAATTGATCTTCCAATTGTGCAAAAAAAATAATTTTTTCTCGATAATCAAGTCTTTAACAATCAAGATTGACCTCACGAATCTCATGAATGAATTGTCGAGTTTTCTTTGATGCAATGTCCATTGATTATACGATAATGACAAATCAATTCTTCGCAACTTTAATACTATTTTTACATCATCAATTATAAAGCTAAATAACCTTAATCTTCTTATTTAATTCTTTAATATTTTTTTTCAATTAAAGTCTATATCAATCCATGTAAAAAAAATTAGATCACAAAAGATAAACGAAGGTTAGGGAAGAACACCTCTTTTATTAAAATGATACGATGAAATAAGAAAAAAATCATAGATTGAGGAGAGAACCATGTCTCGAAAACAAAACAAATTTGCTTGAAAATGGAAGACTGATCAGACCTCTGATCGGACAATGAGGCTCAAAAGAATGTTGATAGTTGAGAGATAGTTGATGAAGCCAAAATGTCCGGCGGAAAAGCTCTTCGAGCGGTGATAGAACGGGGCAAAGCAAGAGCGATTAAGCAGTTGACGTTTGGTAAAGACAAATCCGCAGGAAGAAATTCAGCGGGACGTATTACCATATTTCACAGAGGCGGTGGATCGAAGCGGTTGCAGCGAATAGTTGATGTGAAGCGTAATACGCCCTCTAAATCCACTGGCATTGTTGAACGCATCGAATACGACCCAAATCGCTCCGCTCGCATTGCTTTAGTGCGATGGCTGTCGGGAGTAGACCACCTCAAACGCAAGCACAAATTCGAGGGTCATGCTTCCCCTCCCCCACCTCAAATGCCTAAAGTTAAGGCCGCCGTCAATGCCACATATTCTTTCTCATCCTTCAAGGGGACAATGAAGGGCTTGCCTTCCATCTTGTCTGAAACTGCAACTGCATCTTCGACTTCTTTTTTGCCAAGGATGGCTGTGGCCGGGGCAAAGCCTGCTGTTTACGCTCTACGAACGCCAGAAAAGCAGAACAAAAACACCTTCACTCTCAGTGAGGTTAAAAGGCGGGGAGACGGCCTTCCGAGCAAAAACGAGCTTTCCTGGACTTCGTCTGGGTAACTACCCTATATACCCCATGACTTCTTTTTTTCTCGGCACTTAAGGGTTTAGTAGTAAATTTATTTATGTTTTTTATTTTTTTTTGTTGATGTGAGACGGTTGACTTCATGGATGATCTCTCCGGGTAATCTAGCTGTAGTCGGAAATGCCCCCCTCCTTAGCCTCCTTTCCTTCAAGTATTCTATTACTCAAGGGAGAGGGGCACGAGTGTCCTCGCCTTCCGTCGTCTGGAGAGTACCGTCAGTCGTGAATTCGTGTTTTTGCAAAGCAGTAGCAAAACGGAGTAGCTCTAGGTACTCTCCTGACAGGAATAGTGCCTCGAATTTGGCTTCACCAAGCCCAAATCAAGCTCAGGCTTCAATTTTGGGCCAAAATCAAGCTCAGGCTTGTAGTCCGCTAAAATTATCATTCGCCCCTTACTTAAATCCCCAGTTTCATAGGTGCCATTTTCCCCAGATTCGGTTTTTTATAATGTCTCACAAAGATTAGAACTTGGGCTCCACTTTGGAAGGCTTACTACTTTTACCACTTGAGCCATCACATCCTACGCCCAGTAAAATATAATTTTCTCCAAAATTCACCCATTTTGTGTAACAGCATTTACGATGTAAAGAGAATTGCAAATAACTTTTAGTTTATAAGAACTGTAACAATTTTTATAAATGATGGAATACAAAAAATTACTTTAATAAGAGACTTCAAGCTTATAGTTTCTACAAATGCTTATGGACAAAACTGTATAGAAATGTTCTTAGAACATTGGCATTTTGTGAAGTGTGACCCAAAATATTGGTGTTTTCAAATACATTTCATTGAAACTTTCTCCAGAAAAGCTCTTGTTTGCAATTACCAAATGAGAATTAATGACTGCTGAATTCTGGCCAAGATATGCTAATTGAACTTAAATATCTTTTCTCATGCATAGGATGAAATTAATTTTACTTAGAACAAAAATCATAGGTTGTTAATTCCACATTGAAAAAAATTGTGAAACTAGAAAGGTTTATAAGACACATGCTCATGCAAAGCTTTATCAATGGGGAAAGAGGCTAGAGGGTGAGAGCACAGAGCGGTGAATTGCTTTCATTATTCTTGTATGTACTAACAGATTCTTAGAGGTGCTTGTGTGCATTGTGAATCCCCTGGTCTTGTAATTATTAGTTAATGTACATCGTGTGTTAAAAGGTAATAGAGAAATGGCTACTCAGAAAGTAGTCGTCATGATGACAGCTTGAGCATTAACAATTTTGAATTTTCCTAATCAGTGAAAGTCCCATAAAAATTAAAGTACTAGATAATTTGACTGTTTCATATGTATTTGGCATTGTACGGGGTTGGGCTTATTTGCTCATATAAAATAATTTATATCTTTTGTATTTGATAAATTCCCCTTGTTGGATAACCTTTGCCTTAGATGCCACGAGGGATTATCTTTTCTGTCAAATTTGTCCTGACTAGCATGCAGTATTGTCTGTTGGGATATGCTACACCTAGTGAGTTATGTGTTTTAAACATTTATCTTATTCATTTTAAATACTTTATCATGTCTTTTGG
Organism: Sequoia sempervirens; assembly: GCA_007258455.2. Classification (NCBI taxonomy): domain Eukaryota; kingdom Viridiplantae; phylum Streptophyta; class Pinopsida; order Cupressales; family Cupressaceae; genus Sequoia; species Sequoia sempervirens. The sequence continues at coordinate 36,761,267 of VDFB02270651.1, read as the reverse complement.
GAGTTTCAACCTAGGACATGGTGTAAGAGCTTAAACTACCTCTCAGACCAAAAGTACTGCAACTAGAGAAAATTGACCAAATACATTTGCAACAAAGTCATACAGATTTAACACACAGTGAATTTATATAGAGACAGCGAACACATCTGAATATATTAAATCCAATATCAAACTGAAGGGATCTGCATAATGAATAATCTCAGGAATAATAAGTTCAAATTCGAATTATATGAGATTCCAATATATATTTATTCGATTCAGTTTTCAGAAGTGCTGTGATAGAATATGATGACCATACATGATATTGGCTAAGAAATCCGCCGGCTGCTAATCTGTAGGTGACTCAATGCAAGCCACGATTTCCCTGAAGCTCCACACAGATCGCTATCCTTCTGAACAATACGATCGGGCTCCTCTACGTGTTGGTCATATGAAGCATGCGAACAGATGAAATTGCGTGAGCTCCCGTATGTGCGTTGTGGTGTGGCTTTGATGATGGAAGTCGACTCCAGTGGCACCGAACAGAGCCAATGGCTTTGCCTGGACGGCGGCCAATCGATCCTTCTCCCGGGTGTCCTGCAATGAGTTCGGCGTGTGAGGTGGTCGGTAAAGAGAGTGACGAAGAAATTGAACAAAATTCACTAGTTTCCCACGGCCTGAACTACGTCCTAACCTGGGATCCTGGATATGGGCCCAGACAGAGAGTGACTCCAAACTTGTGATAATTTCCACGAAGAAAACAATCCGAATAAATACATGATGGATATGCCGATTTGGAAGATGTCGGCCAGAGCAAGAAAGAAAAGAAAATATAAATTTAAATTCTACTAAGGTGCGACCCAAGTGAGTCGGCCCAATTTATTCAACTAGTGTTGAGAAACACTATTTTTCTAGAATTCTCCTGCCAATCTCAATTTGAAATTACGGGAACATTACAGTCCTTGCCCTTAGATGGTTGCTTGTCCCCAAGCAACCTCAGATTAGGATGTTGGAAAATCTCTACCCCTTCCCAAGTCGTGTCTTCAGCAGGTAGGTTCTTCCATTTAACTAAATATTCTGGAATAACCTTGTTCCTTAGTCACTTTTCTCTTACATCTAGCACCGTTTTAGGCTTGAGAATCAGTTTTCCTTCATCATCAAGAGGCGGCAGCTCCAGTGATGGTGTAATCTGTTGTCCTAAGGCCTTCTTCAAGCATGAAACATGGAAAATATTGTGAATTTTGCTTCCAGGTGGCAATTCAAGTTCATATGCAACCTCCCCGATTTTCCGTGTGATCTTGAATGGCCCATAGAACCTTGGCCTTAACTTTTCTGCTCCATTGCCCTTGAGGGATGACTGACGGTATGGTTGCAACCTTAAGTACACCATGTCGTTGACTTCGAAAATCCTCTCAGTCCTCTGTTGGTCAGCATATAGCTTTTGCTGATTTTGGGCCTGTTGAAGATTCTTTTTCAAGGAATTCATGATGTCCACGTTCTGTTGAATCATATCCTTGGCACTCAGAACTCTACTGTCTGCAAGGATCAAATCCATGAATGAAGTGGTCTCATACCCATAGAGTGCCTTGAATGGTGACATCCCAATAGACATATGGTATGTGGTGTTATAGCAGAATTCTCTGAGATGTAACCATTTCACCCAAGCTGATTGTTGCCCTGACACGTAATTCCTCAAGTATCCCTCAATCCATTTGTTCACTATTTCTGTTTGCCCATCTATTTGAGGATGGTAGCTTGTGCTAGGGGTTAACTCTGTATGGACTAAACGGAAGAGTTCTTGCCAAAACAAATTGATGAACCTGCTGTCCCTGTCGCTCACAATATTTCTTGGCAACCTGTGAAGTCTAAATACTTCCTTGAAAAACAGATCTACAACTTGCCGTGCCTTAAATTCTGAAGTAATGGAGAAAAAATGAGCGTACTTAGTGAGTCTATCCACCACAACATAAATGCAATCCTTACCTTGCACCCTTGGCAGCCCCGTGATGAAGTCCATCAAAATACTTTCCCACTTTTGATTGGGAATGGGTAAGGGTTGCAACAACCCAGCTGGTAACACATGCTTTGTTTTATTTTGTTGACATACCAAGCATTCTCTAACGTGCTGCAAAACATCGTTTTTCAATCCCTTCCATGCAAAACGTTCCTTGACTTGTTTGTATGTCTTGTAGAATCCTAGGTGACTAGCAAGAGGGGTGTTGTGGCAAGCTTTAATGATTTTGTTTTTGATCCTCGAGCGAGGCACAAGGTAGACTCGACCCTTGTAGAGGATAAGCTCCTCAACCACCCTGTACTTGTCATCAACTACCTTTCCTTCCAAAATATCATTAGCAAATGAATCCTTAGCATACTCAACGATGATATGAATTTTCCAATCAGCCGATATATCAGTCATAGCACAAAGATAAGTTTTCCTAGATAGAGCATCGACGACCACATTGTTCTTGCCTTTAACATATTCAATATCAAAATCATAAGCTTGAAGTTTTCTTACCCATTTCTGCTGTCTATCGTTCAAGTCTCTGATTTAGGAAGTGCTTCAGGCTATTATGATCTGTCTTTACCACAAACTTTCTGCAGATCAAGTACTGTCGGAATTTACCAAGAGCATGCATGATAGCCAACATCTCCTTGTCATAAATTGAGAAAGCCCTCTCTGATTTAGTAAGCTTTCTACTCTCATATGCTATGGGATGTCGGTTCTGCATTAATACGGCTCCAATGCCTTCGCCTAAAGCATCGCACTCAAGTACAAAAGGAGATGAAAAATCAGGAATGGCCAAAACTGGGCATGAGCTCATTACCTCCTTGAGTTTATCGAATGCCTGTTGGGTTGCGGGTCCCCACGAGAAGGCTCCTTTCTTTGTCAAATTAGTCAAGGCTGTTGCAAGCTAAGAAAATCCCTTCACGAATCTTCTGTAGTAACTGCATAGGCCTACAAATCCCCTTAATTATGTCAAATTCTTGGGTGTAGCCCATTCTTGTATGGCCTTGATCTTCTCCTCATCCACACTAACCCCTTGAGCGCTAATCTTGTGGCCTAAATACACGATCTCAGTCATCCCAAACTCACATTTTGACATGTTGGCATAGAATGAATTCCTTTCAAGGATGTCAAGCACCTCCTCTATATGTTTTAAATGTTCTTCCCATGTCTTACTGTAAATCAAGATGTCATCAAAGAAAACCAACACAAATTTTCTTAACTAAAGAATGAATACCTGATTCATGCAAGATTGGAATGTGGCGGGGGCATTGGTTAGTCCAAACGACATCACCAAGAATTCATAATGTCCGTGATGGCACCTGAAAGCTGTCTTATGCACGTCCTCATCCTTGACTTTGATCTGGTGGTAGCCTGAATGTAGATCAATCTTGGAAAAGTATACTGCTCCGTGTAGCTTGTCTATCAATTCATTGATCCTAGGAATAGGATAATGATTCTTGATTGTCTTTTTGTTAAGAGCTCTATAATCAATGCACATCCTGAGTGTTCCATCCTTCTACCGATGAAGCGAAGGGGCTTGAACTTGGGCGAATAAACCCCATATCCAGTAACTCTTTTATAGCCTTCTCAATCTCTTCTTTGTATATTCGCGGATGACGATAAGGAGTGGTGATTACAGGTTTAGCTCCTTCTTCAAGCTCCATCACATGCTGAAACCCCCTATCAGGTGGCAATCCGGGCGGAATCTCATGAAACACCTTGCACTTCTTGTTCAAGATCTCTTGAATGTCCACGGGGAAAGTTCTTTCTTCCTTTGATGGGCTAGTATCCATGATCAAGCACTTTGCTGTCCATGCCACTTGATCCCTTTGAAAGGATCGTTCCATCCTTTTGGCTGAGACCACCATAGGACCATTCCTAGAAAGTCCCTTGAGGACAACCTCTTTGCCCTCATGCTTAAACTTTAGCTCCATGGTTTGGTAGTTGGTTGTATATTCTCCCAAGGAATGTAACCACTGGACTCCCAATACCATATCCGTGTCGCCAATATCAACCACATAGAAGTCATCTTCCATCTTGTGTCCTCCTAATGTCAACTCCATTTGCTGGATTCATTTGGTACAAGGGAGGATGTTCCCTCTAGCTGCCATCACATCAAATCCTTCGGAGTTCTCTGCTTCCAAACGCAACTTAGCCACTGTCCTTCTGTCTATGAAATTATGAGTGGCTCCACTGTCGATCAATACCGTCACCTTCTGCCCTCGAAGAACTCCTCCCACCTAGAGAGAGTGGTACCTGGGTGCCCCTGAGAGTGACGGAAGAGTGCCTCCTGAAGAGCCTCCTTCAATAGTGAGCTCTTGAAGTTCCTTACTATTGTCTTCCTCATTGACTTCTTCTTCAGCTTCTGCTTCATTATCAGAGACTACTTCAATATAGTAGACTTGTCCCCTACCCTGGCACCGGTGCTGATTGTTCCATTTTTCATTGCAATAGTAGCACAACCCCTTTTTGCGCAGTTTGTTCCTTGACATGCCATGTGGTCCTATAGGAGGAGCTTTTGGGGGTGGATTAGCTTTAATGAAGGGCTTCTTAGTTTGCCCGATTGGTGTACCTTTGCTGATGGTCTTCCCTTTCTTAGTAGAGTCTTCTAAACTTAAGGCTTTTTGGATGGCCTCTTCTAACGTTGCTGGTTCCAAAGCTCTCACCAATCCACGGAATGACTCTGACATGCCCTCAATGAAAAAGAACATGAGCCGCTTGTTCGACACATCTGACACCATAACTGCGAGTCTTTGAAATTCTGAAACATAATCTTCCATTGTACTTGTTTGCTTGAGTCTTGTTAACTCTTGGAAATATGCCTCCGGATTCTTTCTATCGAATCTTTCTGTCAATTTCTATGTGAACTCAGCATAAGTAGAAACCTGTCCAAATCCTTGAGTGACAATGCCATGGTGCCACCATTCATGTGCTAGACCTTCTAGATGTAGGATAGCAAACTTGATGGCTTCCTCTTCAGTCATGGGGCTGAGGGAATAATAAGTGTCTGGCTTCTGTATCCAAGATTGAGCAGTCATATTTCCCATGTCATCGAAGGTTGGAAGTGTAAGCTTACTCACCCTATGCTGTAGATCCCTGTTGGGTTTGCAAGTGACCTGGTTTCCCTTAGACCCATACTTGCTGTTGTGAAATTGGATGAATGGGAGTTGCTGCCGTATCTCAGGATCGATCTGCATATATGCTTCCATGCTGGCGTTAATGTCTCCTTCCACCAGATTTTGTTCATTGCTGCCATAATTTGATCCATGCTTTGGTAGAAATGTGGGCTGTGTGGGTTGCCAACCCTTATTGCTTTGATTCTCAGATCCTAGATTATTGGACTGGTTGCCTTTTGGCCCATTGTTTGAGACTGATCTGCCATGGTTACTTCTATAATTCATGGATTGCATCATCGTTAATATCATCTGATTTGTTTGTTCTTGCTGCTTAGCCATTTGCTCCTGCATACTAGCCATCCTCTTCAAGAAGGCTTCAAACTGGTCGTCCTTATCCCCCATCTTCTTACCTCTGTCTCTTATTCCAGAGGATTTACTTGCCGCTTTCTTCTTCTCTCTTTCAATAGCACGCTGATCTCTTAGACTCATGCAAAAATCCTCAGGTTGGCAGGGTCGGAGGCTCTGATACCGCTGTAAGAGCTTAAACTACCTCTTAGACCAAAAGTACTGCAACTACAGAAAATTGACCAAATACATTTGCAACGAAGTCATACAGATTTAACAAACAATGAATTTATATAGAAACAACGAACACATCTGAATATATTAAATCCAATATCAAACTGAAGGGATCCGCATAATGAATAATCTTAGGAATAATAAGTTCAAATTCAAATTATATGAGATTCCAATATATATTTATTCGATTCAGTTTTCAGAAGCGCCGTGATAGAATATGATGACCATACACGATATTGGTTAAGAAATCCGCCGGCTACTAATCTGTAGGTGACTCAATGCAAGCCACAATTTCCTTGAAGCTCCACACAGATCGCTATCCTTTTGAACAATACGATTGGGCTCCTCTACGTGTTGGTCATATGAAGCATGCGAACAGATGAAATTGCGCGAGCTCCCGTATGTGCGTTGTGGTGTGGCTTTGATGATGGAAGTCGGCTCTAGCGGTGCCGGCCAGAGCCAACGGCTCTGCCTGGACGACGACCAATCGATCCTTCTCCCGGGTGTCCTGCAATGAGTTCGGCGTGTGAGGTGGTTGGTAAAGAGAGTGATAGAGAAAATGAACAAAATTCACAAGTTTCCCACGGCCTGAACTACGTCCTGACCTGGGATCTTGGATATGAGCGACTACGTCCTCATAGCCAGATAGAGAGTGACTCCAAACTTATGATGATTTCCATGAAGAAAACAATTGTAATAAATACATGATGGATATGCTGATTTGGAAGATGTTGGCCAGAGCAAGAAAGAAAAGAAAATATAAATTTAAATTCTACTAAGGCGCGACCCAAGTGAGTCGGCCCAATTTATTCAACTAGTGTTGAGAAACACTATTTTTCCAGAATTCTCCCGCCAATCTCAATTTGAAATTACGGGAACATTACACATGGTTATGAAAAATCAGATGTTTTTACATCTCAAGCTCAGTGAAGTAATATTTGCTTTTTTCGAGACTTCAACTTTTCTTTTCTCTACAACATATAAAATTGAAAGGAAATTGCAATAATATTCTTAAATTATGAAATTGCAAAAATGTTCTTAAATTATGAATTTGTAAAAAAATTTCCTAAATTTTGAAGTTGTAAAAGTTTTTCTTATACTATGAAATTGTAGGAAATAGTTCTTAAATTTTGAGGTTAAACAATATGCTTATCGTAGATTTGCAAATATGTTCTTAAATTACGAGGTTGCAAAAATACTGTGTTTCATGGGGACGCGTCCCTGGTCCTCAAACCTGTCCCCATCACCAATGGCATTTCAGGTATGTCGGGCTACCCCCCTGGCTGTCCCCAAAAATCTTCTAATCTTCAAAACATTTCTGAAATGTGTTGTAGAAATAGGAAACACTGCAGGCACATTTGGCCATCCCCAAGATGGCTGGGGATGTCTGAGATGTGCCTGAACCATCCTGGGGACAGCCAGATGTCCCTGATGGCAAGGTAAGCTTTTATAATGTTATAAAAAAAATCATTCATGACATTAAAAATAAACTGTTAAATATATTTATTATATCATGACAGCATTATAACGGCAGTATAATATGACAGCATTATCACAGCAGCAATAAATATATCATGACATCAGCATAACATCAATAATTTGAATTTCTGATTTCATTGTTCAAACTTTAAACTCTACATCTCAAACTTAATTTTTTTTGATATGGTATTAGAGTCAGTTATGATTGTCAGATGCAAAGGAGATTAGAGGTGCGTCAGCCATGGTCTGGTACAGTGTGGCATTACATGAGTAGTGCAGGCAAAGAATATTTTTTGGAATGTGGTTGGCATGCAGGCTTCTGCAGACATCATCCAACATCTTTTTAACAGTGTCATGATATATGCTGCTGTTATACTGCTGTTCATTAACTTGTAGAAATTTGAGTCTCTCTCTCTCTCTTTCTCTATATATTTAAAAAAAATTCATACATATAATATATATTTAAAAAAAAAATCATATATATATATATATAAATAAATTTAAAAAAACTTAATACACACATACACATACAGACATATATATATATATATATATATGTATGTTCCACTGCTGTCCCCAAAAAGTGGCCCTTGGACTGCTGTCCCCAAAACACATTCCCTGCCATCCTGCTGTCTCCTTCTCGAAGACACCATGGAACATGCAAAAATATCCTTAAATTATGAGGTTGCAAAACGTTCTTAAATCACAATTTTGCAAAAATCTTCTTAAACAATTATTTAAATTTTTTTTTTTTAAATCAATGATTTTGTAAAACTATTTGTAAGAAATGAAATTGCAATTTTTGTTGTCGAGAAAACTGGATTTTCTTTGAAAAGTCTACTGTTGTTAGTTAGGATTCAGGGTAATGTTTTGATGCTCATTGTGAGCAGGTGAACTGAAATCAGTAGGGGAAATAGAGTGGGTCTAGAACTGCGAATAGTTTTTCCTTATGGTTGTATATGTGTTAGAAGGATATTGCTGCAATGGATATTTGTAATTGGTGAAGGCCAGGGAACTTTTACCCTGGTCAGTCAAGACATGCTCAATTATAATTTCAAGTTTTCTCATCTAGCAATAAAAGAAGAATTTGAGAATTGATTATTGAAAAAGATTTGCCAGAATTTCTAAAATGTCTGATTCTGTAAATTTTTCCTTAGTTCTTTGCTGGCTTCTGGTAAGAAAATTCATAAATCAAGGGACAAGAAGAAGAGGAAGAAGATGAATAAAGATAATTCCGGTGCCTACACAGCTGATCGTGCACTTGTCAGTTATATATTAGCTGGTCAGCAACTTGAAGCAGGCAAGATGGTAATGAATTGTGGCTCTGAAGCCTTAGATGATAGTAATAGTAACAGTCAGCAAGTATCGCAACTGCACTCTCAGTATGCACTTGATCCACACAATCAAGTAGGAAATTGCATACCATTAGCTGATATGCGTTTGGGAACTTTTATACATAGTATTGAATTGTTTCCGGGTCAAGGTGCACAGCTGACTCGAGCTGCAGGAACCCATGCTAAAATAGTGAAGAAGAATGAAACTCACTGCCTTGTGCGGTTGCCTTCAAATGCTGAAAAGGTGTTAGATTCTCGATGCCGAGCCACTATTGGTATGGTTTCCAATCCCAACCATGGAGCACGGAAGCTTAATAAAGCAGGACAGAGCCGGTGGCTGGGCAGACGCCCTGTTGTTCGAGGTGTTGCTATGAATCCAATTGATCACCCCCATGGAGGAGGTGAAGGACGCACAAAAGGAGGCCGACCTTCAGTTTCACCTTGGGGAAAGCCCACTAAAGCTGGATATAAAACAAGAAGCCCCAAAAAAGCTCCATCTTTTACAAAATCGTTTTGATGATTGGCAGAAATGGGTTGCACCTTTTGGCATATCCAATTTGATATCTTTCATTTACACATTCAAAGCATGTTTAAATAAAATTAAGTGATTGCTTGTCCACCCTTCTTGGTCACCATGAACAATTTTGTGGTTTCTGGTTCATTGTTTTCATGGTTGAATGTTGGTTCAAAAAACATAAAGAGGGGATTGGCCTGATGATATCATCAGTTTGTTTGAGTACTTCTCTTGTAGAATTGGGAACAAATTATACTTCTAGTTTAATTTCTTATCTAAATCAAATCTCAGTTGCATTTTTGTCTGTTGTATTCACATGAATCTAATAGCATACTGGTTAATATTTTCTTGATTGTCAGTTAATTTCCTGACTTGCTTTCATAAAAAAGTAAAAAAAAAAATCACCTTTTTTGTTCATAATTTAAATAATTTTTCAAGCATTAAGCTCATGTCGGTCAAATTTAAGTAGGGGCGAACTTAGATGGTGATTGCCCCAGAACAAATTGTGCACTATTGACATAAGAGAAAAATATACTCACTAAATCCATATGATACTACTTTACTTCTTTTGTGTATTATCTTCTTTGCCCATTTTCCTTTGTTTCTTATCTTTCATTATCTTTTATTATTCAAAAAATTGAATGTTGTAGAGTCCCATTTCTTCATCTGGTCAAGTTATTTACCTAACACTAAAGTCTAATATCCTTGTCATCCATCTTGTAGGATCTGTGTGTGATTTGGAAGCTTCAAATTCCCCATTTACAGATTGAGAATCTGATGTGAAATGTTGTGTTAACCTTCTAGTATTGTTACTCTTTCTTAATTCTCAAGTCATCCTTTATTTCCTAGCATTTTCCTCTTGACTATATGGTTAATTAGGATTTAGATGTGACTTGTTCTCGAGTCTAATCAAGTAGCATCTGGAGTTGCCATTCTTTGCTGGGGTTGGAGGTCCTGAATATCCTTTTAGCTTCAATTGAGTCCTAATAAATCTCTCAAGAGAGGTATCATTCCAGTACCCAGCTTATCTTATTTAGCTTGCAAAATGGTAAATACTCAGGATTATCTTCCATC